>SZWC01024807.1:18212-29122 GCA_023375785.1 Penium margaritaceum | reverse complement strand
CAGCAGATTGTGCGGAGTCGCGACGTCACGTTCGACGAGAAAAGCCGTTGGACAGACAAGGAGGCAGGTCTCTCCAAGAGGGGGGAGTGGATGCCACTCCTTGAGGGGGAGACGCCGGAGGACGTGAATGAGGGTGACATCCTCGCATCACCACCAACCGGAGAGCATCGCCTGAGGGATGGGCGAGTGGTAGACTTTATTCCGGCCAGTTCGGATGAGGAATCCGAAGCACCGGAGATGGACGTGGAGGCGGGGAGTCAACAGATGTCTCCAAGGTCTCCAAGAGAAGGGGAGCAGGCGCTTGGAGAGGATGGCGCCAAAAAGGGACAACAACAACAACCGCCTCAAGAGCCCTGCACGAGTAACCGTGTGTGAAGAAGGACAAAAAGGTATGATGCCAACAAGGGCATTTGGACTGGGTTTGCACAAGCCTTCTTCACGCAAGAGGAGCCTTAATCTTTAAAGGAGGCACTACAGCGGAAGGATGGGGCTGAGTGGGAGGGAGCAATAAAATCTGAGCTTGCCTCCCACGAGGAGAACGACACTTGGGAGCTGGTTGACCGGCCGGAGGGCGAGAAAATCATCGGCTCCAAGTGGATCTTCCGGAAGAAGCTCACAAAGGAGGGGAAGGTGGAGCGGTACAAGGCGCGGCTGGTGGCGAAAGGATATGCCCAGAGAAAAGGGGAGCACTACGACGAGACCTTTGCACCAGTTGCCAAGTTTGCCTCCATCCGTACTATGCTCTCGGTAGCAGCGGCACGCGACTACGAAATCCACCAAATGGACGTGAAAACCGCGTTTCTCAATGGCGACCTGGACAAGGATGTCTACATGGAGGTGCCAGAGGGGGTGGATGCGCCGCAAGGGAAGGTGTACCGGCTTCGTAGGGCGCTCTATGGACTGAAGCAAGCTCCGCTCATGTGGTACCTCAAGATGGATAGTTTCATGGGTGAGCTTGGCTTCCAGCGCTGCAAGGCCGATCACAGCGTGTACGTGCGTAATCAGCCAGGACTCCACCAAATTGTCGTCCTCTACGTGGATGACCTCATCCTTGTGTCTTCGGATGAGGGGGAGCTCAAGAGCCTGAAGCAACAGCTTCGCGGCCGGTTCAAGATGACAGACATGGGCGAGCTTGAGTACTACCTTGGCATCGCCATCAAGAGGGACCGCAAAGCACGCACGCTGGAGATGGGCCAAGAAAAATATGTGCAGGAGGTGCTTCGCCGCTACAACATGGAGGAGTGCAACCCCATCGGCACACCTATGACAACGACATGTGAGCTGAGCTTGAGCATGGGCCCAAGCACGGAGGACGAGAAGGCGGAGATGGCTGGAGTACCGTACCAGTCCGCAGTTGGCAGCATAATGTATGCCATGGTGGCGACGCGGCCTGACCTTGCCTTTGCTGAAGGACAAGTGAGCCGCTATGTTGCTGATCCGGGGCCGCTACATTGGCAAGNGCCGCAAAGGAGGCACTATGGCTGCGGCGATTGCTCAAGGAGATTGGGGTGCCGCAAAAGAAGCCAACAACACTCAATGTTGACAACATGAGTACCATCAGCCTGACCAAGAACCCTGTGCTACACCGGAGGACCAAGCACATAGAGATCCGGCATCACTTTACACGAGACCTTGTTGCAAAGGGTGATGTGGTGCTTGTGCATTGCGGCACAAAGCACATGCTTGCTGATGCCATGACAAAGGCGTAACCCAAGGACAGGCATGATGCTACTTGTATGGAGCTTGGGCTTTCCCAAGCCTCATGAGTTGCACGCTGAGCATGGACAAATGCCATGGGTGATGCGCAAGGGTGAGATTGTTGGAATGATGCTCCTCATCATAGCAGGAGTGACTCCAAAAAGGAACACCAAAAAGACAAGCCTTAGTGGCTTAGTGGTTAATGGTGTCCACCTCAAGAGGCAGGGGCCCGGGTTCAAGTCCCACAAGATGAAATTCTGCCCTACCTCAAGGGAGGTGGAAAATAGATGCCAGGAAGCTAGCTCAACCTCTAGAGTTCCTCTTTAAGTTTCTAGAAGGCCAGGTGAGGGTCCAGGAAGGTGGCACACCTTCTAGAAGGGGTGACTTGTCCTACAAGGCATGTAGAGATGTCTTGGTCTTCTGGAAACCTTCCCTCCTACTAGAAGCAAGCTGAGGAATCTAGGAAGGGGCAGAAGCTTCTAGAGGAGGGAAGGGATGCCTTCCTAGGTGGGAAAAGGACAGCCTACCAAGGAGCACTCTAGAAGCCATAGAATCTGCTAGGAAGCTCCAAATCTGGCATGCTTTGGTGTTCTGGAAAGCTTNGCCAGGTGAGGGTCCAGGAAGGTGGCACACCTTCTAGAAGGGGTGACTTGTCCTACAAGGCATCTAGAGGTGTCTTGGTCTTCTGGACACCTTCCCTCCTACTAGAAGCAAGCTGAGGAATCTAGGAAGGGGAAGAAGCTTCTAGAGGAGGGAAGGGATGCCTTCCTAGGTGGGAAAAGGACAGCCTACCAAGGAGCACTCTAGAAGCCATAGAATCTGCTAGGAAGCTCCAAATCTGGCATGCTTTGGTGTTCTGGAAAGCTTAGATCAGTGGCTATAAAATGCCACTGCTTTTGAGCCTTGATCAAGTGTTAATTCCCATCCAATTGAGGCCAAAACTATTGCCTCACTCTCTGACCAGATTTTGCCATCCTTGGAACTAGTTTCCTCCACAGTTTCAGTCTCTCCAAAAACAGTTGGTGGTGTGAAACAGCCACAGCTAGGGACCCTCCAGGGTGCACACTCACCCTCAGGCCAACACTTCTCACTGCCATTCCCACGGCCTCTACGCCCATGACCCTTGCAGGAAAGTCACTACTGAAATCCTTAGACCTCTCAAAGCTGGGGGAGATAGTAGATGTAACTGACTACCTTCGAGTCGTTGGCTCACTGATGTACCTCACCACCACCATGTGTGCTGACGTGGCATTTGCCGTCAACTTCTTATCTCAATTCTCTCAATGTCTATGCGAGCGGCATCTGGAGGCTACTCTGCGCGTCGTCCGCTATGCACTCTCCACACCACGTGTTGGACTCTACTCTTGTGCACAACCATCTCTTGTGGTTGATGGCTTCACTAACAGTGACTAGGCTCATGACTTTGATGCACGCAGTCGAACAAGGTACATCTTCATGGTTGGTGGAACTGTTGTCCCGTGGAGAAGTGGAAAACAAGGGTGTGTTTCCCGTAGCACGGCTGAGGTTGAGTATGTTGCTCTTGGCGCAGGCACATATGAGGCTGTCTGGTTGTGCCGTCTCCTGCAGCAATTCCGTGTCCCCATCCATTGCATTAATCTCCATCGTGACAATCAAAGCACCAAGGCCATTTCCAAGAATAGTGGTATGCATCACTCCCGCACCAAGCATATCAATGTGGAGCATCATTTTGTATGTGAGTGCATTGCCGCTGGCATTGTCCAGGTTGCATGAATAGACACTCGTTCCCAGAGAGCAGACTTCCTCACCAAAGCACTCAGTTGTAACGTTTTCAAAAGTGATGTTCATGCAGTTGGTCTCATCTGTCCTCATGACCCAGGTTGAGTGAGCCTGTGTGTCATCCCTGTTCATCTCGTCCCCTTGAGACTTCATGTGTGTGGAGTGGTTCCATGCGGGTCATGGGGGAGTGTTGAAGTTTGTTGGCCACTCACATCTCTATGCCCTCTTGTCTCCTTCTCCATACACACACATGTACTGATTGACATGGCCTCACTTGGGAAGACGTCAAGCAAGCCTACCGTGATTGGCGTCTCTGGCGACATGACCCAAGCACCTAACCCAGGGGCACTCTTTGGTGCATGCGTGGCCATGACTTCATTCTTTATCTCATGTGGGAGATGCTAGGGCTCATACAGTCTTACTGCCGTGCTCTGCATCATATTGGCTTGCCTTGAGTGTTCTCTGGGGAAGCTGCATTTTCGGGGTGCTGATCCTTAGGGAGCCACCATGCCGAGTACACCCAAGCATCGGTGAGTAGCTGCCACTCGGTTTTATGCCAAGCGGTTGGGCTCGACTCCCGAGTGGCGGTGTGTACTCCCTCGGGTGTGATGTCCGAGGCGAGTGCATGCTCACCGGTCTCTAAGTCTCGCTCCCTCCCACTCATACAACTCGTCTTTTGTTTTTTTGAGCTAAGAAGGCAAGTGTTTCCCGCATCCATGGCGCACCGTGTGTTTCTCGTGCGTCATTCCTCGCTCAAACACGTGTACCCTAGGAAGTTTCCTGATAACTACTGGTATCAGAGCACGTGAGGTTCTTTCTCACTGCTCAACGATCCTTGTCCCTAGTCTCGGCTTGACACACACCCGGGTTCCACAGCCAGCGGAGGCGGCTCGTGCTGTCTGCGCCCTCATCACTGCTAGACCTGAAAGCCTCCTTGATGACATTTGTACGTACAACGCAGACCCCATCCGAGGCACACTTGCTGACCCCATCGGCGCATACTCTCTCATTCGTTGCCGCAAGATAGTCACTGGGCATGCGGCTCAGAGTGCCCTTACCGTGCAGTTTAACATAGATGCGGGCAGATGCGGGCTAATGAGACTGCCGACGAGTACTGGGCAAGGAGTCTGTGCTTGCTATGCGACCTGGGCAAGGCCGCTCCTGGGCCTTTGGCAGCCTGTCTGTCCATTGTTGCTGGGCTGATTCATGAGCTCTTGGATCTTTACTTGCACGTCATCCAGGCAGAGCTTGAGCGCCTTGCCTCCACGCCACTCCCTGCGGACACACCCCCATGGATTGGACCTCTCTATAGACTTCACTGCCTCTCACCTTACGGATTGGTGGAACAACATGCAGAACAAGCGTATGAATCGTGCTGCACTCGCTACAGTGACCACCTCCTCGTCCTCTCCCGTAGCATTCACTCCCTCCTCCTCTGCCTCAGCTACCCCTACCGCGGCTCACTCCACACAGGCTGCTTCTTGTGGAAGGGGTGTTGGTTCGAACCGTGGTGGTGGCAAAGGACGTGGGGGTGGCCCGGGCGGTAAGTCCCTCGCCGGCTCCACCACTAGCACCGATGTCACCTGCTGGAACTGCGGGGCTGCCGGGCACTCTGCANTGCGTGCTCATTGGGCACGCACCGGGGTCACCTCCTCTTCCGCAACTGCAGTAGTGACAGCTGCCTCTCCTTCCTCCTCTTTAACCTCAGCTCTCTTCACCACATCTGTGCCGCTTCAATCATCTCCTTCACCTCCAAGTACTTGGGGTTGGATTCCGCCCCCGAACGGTCCTCCCTACCACGGGCCCCCATCTTCCCACTACTCTACACCCTCTTGGACGCGCAACGACGGCCACATGTCAAACCGCTCGTCCGACCGTTCCTCTAACTGCTCCTCTGATCGCCGTGACGAGGAGCATGTCCTTGAGCGGCGCCTCGCTGAACTTCTTCACCTTCGCTCTCAAGGAGGTGAGAGTGTGAGTGGCCATTGTTGTGTGTCTGTCTGTGAGTCTGACACCACCGTCTGGGGTGCGCCGTCTGGTGGCGTACAAGGGAACCTGCCTGATTCTTGTGACTCGATCGAGGATTGGCAGTCTCATACGTTCCCCACTCGTCTCGGTGCATCCTCCTCCTTGTCTCTTCGTGGCACTGTTGTTGTCTGTCTTGTTCTTCCTTCCACTCGTACGGCCCCTGGCCTCTGGATCATTGATTAGGGGCCACCCATCACATGACCTCGTGCTACTCCTCTTTTGTCTCCCTCGACCTTGTTGGCTCTGTTTGCTCTGTCCGCACTGGCTCCGGCCAACTTCCTCTCGTTCATGGCATTGGTGTGGTTAAGTTGAGGGTGCAGACAGCACGAGCTGCCTCCGCTGGCTGTGGAACCCGGGTGTGTGTCAAGCCGAGACTAGGGACCAGGATCGTTGAGCGGTGAGAAAGAACCTCACGTGCTCTGATACCAGTAGTTACTAGGCAACTTCCTAGTATACAAGTGTGTGAGGGAGGAATGACGCACGCGAAGCACACGACACGCCATGGATGCGGGAAACACTTGCCTTCTTAGCTCGACAAAACAAAAGACGAGTTGTATGAGTGGGAGGGAGCGAGACTTAGAGACCGGTGAGCTAGAAATCTAAGCGACAGGTTGGGGCAGCATGGGTTGTTGATGCAGCGTGCGGGCTTCCACGCTCGTTGCTTAAGTCTGCTGCCCCCTCAGTCTACTGCTCTAGAGCCTAAGTCTGGAAGCTCTGGATTTGTTACTCAGAAGTGTGCGCGCCAGTGTTAGCGCCAGAAAGCAGCTGAAAACTGGAAAAGACTGATTAGCAATGAACAATGCGACACAATGGGAGACCCCTCCAAGAACTAGCCTCCCCCCAGCTCTGTAGAGCTTGTTACTCAGTTCATCAGCCAATCAGAAATTACCTGTTTTCAGGCTGGCAGGTTTTCTCGGTGAGGCCTGCCAGACGGCCGACAGCCCAAAACCCGGGTGTCGTCCGTTTTGCCTGAAAACTGGACCATACCATGATACCGACGCTGCGAACGCAGACGTGCGGTCAGAATCAGCTAGAAAAATAGTAGCAAGGAGTTATGGCGGCCTGAACCCAAGTAGTGCTTACGATGGTCTATGATGCCAAACAGGGCAATGCAACAGGCAACAAGGACCCTAGGCAGTGCATGACAATGCAGACGCGATAGGACGCGCTGGACACATGCAGACAGCAACTGCGGTGGCCGTGACCACCGGCACCGCGACCGCCGAGGAGGCCTGCCGATGGAGCTGAACACGTCGCTGGAGAGAGGAGGCTCCAGCAAACTGCGAGAAGACCTCAGCGTGCGTCGGCTCCACCAGACGACACTCCGTCAGCGTCGAGTCTCGCCGCCAGTCATCTGCACGCCGATGTACACAAGCCGGGAGGACACAACAGAGTACAATGAGAGCGAAAATCAACACTCCCCCATGACTCATAGGCGTAGTGCACATGGACGGGCAGAGATACGATCAACATCCAGACTCCCCCAGGGCACACAGAGACGCAGGCAGAGACCAAGAGAGCACATCACGGGCGCACGCCGACTAAACTCACGGCCTTCTTGAACGAGTCCCGCTTCAGTGCATTGGTCAAGAAGTCAGCCAGCTGCCGTGCTGTCTCAACCCACACAATGCTGGTCCTGCCGTCGTGCAACAACAAACGCACATAGTGATACTCAACATTGATGTGCTTTGTGCGAGTGTGATGTACACCGTCATTGTCCGCAATGGCCATGGCACTCTCATTGTCACAATGCAAGGTGAAACATGCGACAGACTGATGCAACTCGGACAACGGACGACGTAACCACACACTCTCACACGCGCCTGAGCCAAGTGCCACGTACTCAGCTCCAACAGTGTTGCGTGCAGTGCACCCGTGATTACCAATGCGCCAGGACACAGCTGTGCCGCCGATCAGGAAGATCCAGCCTGTGCGAATCTTACCGTCTAGACTGTCGGCCCAGTCACTGTCAGTGTAGCCCACTGCGACGACAGACGACTGGCAGAGGAACATGAGACCTCGTCGAGGGGTCGAGACGACATAGCGCAGCACTCGGATCACGGCCTTGTAGTGGAGGTGACGCGGCTCCTGAGAGAACTGGGCCAGGAGGTTGACGGCGAACGCGATGTCTGGACGCGTTGTCGTCGCCAGGAACATCAATGACTCGATGATCCGCATATATGTGGTCACATCAAGTGGCTCCCCCACAACAGCCGGGTCAGGAATCTTTAGCTTCACCTGCCCATCGGGTGACATGGGTGAAGATGCGCTGGACACGAGGGGCAGGTCCTCGGCAAAGCGAGCGGACAGGGTCTGCACATAGGCAGCCTGGTGGACGTGTAGGATGCCCTGGGAGCGCTCATGCTCGAGCTCCATGCCAAGGAAGACTAAGGCAGACCCGAGATCCTTCATCTAGTAGGTGGTGTGCAGCAAGTCCTTGACACGCTGGATGGTGGCCGTGTCTGGCGACGCGATGAGGAGATCGTTAACGTATACCAGAACTGCGGCGAAGGTCTGACCTCGCGGGCTGAGAAACAGTGCGGGGTCAGCGGTGCTGCGCTGGAGGCCGCCACGGAGAAGTGTGCTGCTCATCTCCTCGTTCCAGCACTGAGGCGACTGCTTCAGGCCATAAAGGGCCTTCCGCAGCCGCCAGACATTCCCAGTATCATCGTCGAAGCCTGGGGACTACACCATGTAAAGCTCCTCACCCTCCAGTGAGCCATGGAGGAACGCGTTGCTCACGTCCATTTGATGTAGCTCCTCCCCATGCTGGACAACCAGGCTGAAGAGCGCCCGGCTAGTGGAGAACCGACCGACTGGGGCGAAGATCTGGTCGTAGTCGACCCCAGGGACCTGAGCAAACCCCTTTGCTGTGTGGTGGGCCTTGTACTTCTCCAAGGACCCGTCAGGATTCCACTTGCGCCGCAAGACCCACTTGGCGCCAATGGCCTTCCGACCTGGAGGGAGGTCCACGAGGTCATACACGTGGTACTGTTGAGCTCCTCGGCGCAGGCAGCATCCCAATGTGCGGCCTCAGGAGAGGCTCGAGCCTCGCGTAGTGTGGCTGGGTCCTCCGGGCGTGCTGTGGACCGGACTGAGAGGGCGTATGCATCACAAGCTCCAGGTGGGATGTGGGTGAGTGCAGCCATGACAGCATGCCGATGCTCGTGAAGAAGCATGGCGTAGCCCAGTCCAGAGCCCGGATGAAGGTCGGAGATGATGGCCGAGGTGGTCAGGCCAAGAGCCTTCGTGCCAGGGTCCCCACTCACGACCGCGAGAGTGGAGGAGACACGTGGAGCCACAGGGAGTCGAGGCGCCACAGGACGCGGTGCGACGGTCTGCGCGCTCACTGTCGGCTAAGGTCGGAGGCTGCCGCCTGGGCCACGTGTGTACCACGATCGAGCAGGAGATGGCACTAAGTCCGACGGGCCAACGTAGGCGGACGGGGCTACTGGCTCGGAGGAGCCAGCAAACGCAACAGGCGCTGCTGGCCCGGAGGGGCCAGCGGAGGCGACTGGGGCTGCTGGCCCGGAGGGGCCAGCGGACACGACCGGGACTGCTGGTCCGGAGGGGCCAGCGGACGCGACCAGGACTGCTGGTCCAGAGGGGCCAACGGACGCGGCGGGGACTGCTGGCCCCAAGGGGCCAGCGGACGCGATTGGGGCTGCTGGGCTGGAGGGGCCAGCGGACACGACCGGGGCTGCTGGTCCGGAGGAGCCAGCGGACACGACCGAGGCTACTGGTACGGAGGGGCCAACAGACGCGACGGGGACTGCTGGCCCATTCGGGCCAGCGGAGGCGACTGGGGCTGCTGGCCCGGAGGGGCCAGCGGACGCGACCGGGGCTGCTGGCCCAGAAGGGCCAGCGGACGCGATGGGGACTGCTAGCCCCGAGGACGCGACAGGGGCTACCGGCTCAGAGGGACGGAGTGCTGTGTCACCCGGGAGCGACAAGACGGAGGACGGACTCACCACTACCCCACGCGACGGGAGGGACATGGACGAGCCAGAGTGAATGAGGTCGCGTGGAAACGGGTCCTCGAAGAAGAGGGCATCACGGGACTCGACGATGCAGTGCTGGGACGGGTCCTAGAAGCGCCAGGCCTTGGACTGACAAGACACGCCGAGGAAGGTGCAGGGGCGTTCGTAGGGGGCGAGCTTGCCGCCCTGCTGTGGGGCGGGCAGCCACACAATGGCTACGCAGCCCCAGGCGCGAGCCGGGCGGAGATCAGCGCACCGACCGCACCAGTGCTGGTAGGGCGTGGACTGGCGGGGAAGGGGACCGTGGGGAATCCGGTTCCAGACCCAGGTCATGTAGGCCATGGCTTAAAGATAGAAGCCATCGGAGAGACCGGACTGGACCCGCATGGTGCGGACGACGTCGGCCATGGTACGATTCCACCGCTCGGAAACGCCGTTCTGGGCGGGTGTGTAGGGCGCCGACGTCCCATGGTGGATCCCACGGGAGGCGAGAAAGGTCCTGGCCTCACCCATGTACTCTCTGCCGTGATCGGAGCGAAAGCGGCGAAGAGGGCGGCCACACTCGCGCTCCGCGAGGACAAGCCAATCCGGAATGGCTCGGGCGACATCGCTCTTGTGCCGGAAGCACAAGACCCAGCGGTAGCGAGAATAGTCGTCCGTAAGGGTGAGGACATAGCGGCCATGCTCATCCACGGACGCGCTGGGGAGAGGGCCCATGACGTCCGAGTGGACAAGGTCGAGAGAGGTGGATGCACGGGAGGAAGACAAGGGGTACATGGACCGGTGCATCTTCCCCTGAGCGCAGTCAATGCACTCAGTGGGGCACGAGAGAGGGAAAGTCTCCGGGTCAAGGCCTTGGGCAAGCTGGGTGCAAAGCATGCTCTCTATGGCGGCGCAGTGGACGTGGCAAAGGCGACAATGCAAGAGTCGGGTGTGCTGAGGAGACAGCGTACTGGTGACAAACACATGGCCTATGGCGGCCGACGCGGAAGAGACGGGAGAGGAAGAGGAGAGGCGAGGAACATGCCACAGGTTGCCACGGGCGGTGGCGTGCAGTACGACAAGACCAGACGGACGCAACGACACAGTGCCAACACCACGCGAGTGTACAACGTCCGTGCTCATGCGGTCAAGGGCAGTCACGGACAGGAGGCTGAGCTCGAGACCAGGGACGAAGAGGACATCGGTCAGAAAGACGTCACCGGCAGGACCACGGAAACGGACGATGCCAACACCACGGACCGGTAACACTTGTCCAGAGCCCGTCCGGACACCAGAGACATCGCCTACAGGACCGAGCATGCTGAAGGCCTCACGAGAGGCCGTCATGTGATGCGTGGCCCCGGAGTCGATGATCCAGGTCTCAGCAGGGTCCTGGACAGGGGTCGCCAGATCGCTAACGGTCACATGGCAGCAAGCAAGGGACGCGGACGCGGTGGAAGGGGG
>SZWC01024806.1:9155-28267 GCA_023375785.1 Penium margaritaceum | reverse complement strand
CCCCCCCCCTCCTTTCCAAGTGGACGGGGACATTGAGTACGTCATCGAGGAAATCCTCGACAATGGACGACGTGGAAAAACAACATAATATCTTGTGAAGTGGCCCGGCTACGACGTCGTGCATTACAGCTGGGAACCCTACGACAACCTTAGAGGCGTCGATGGCCTCATCGACGACTGTTACCGCCGTCACTGGGCCGAATGCACGTGTGCCAGGACGTTGCGACTAAAGGGGTGGGGGGGGGGTGCTACGTACCAGATGTAAACGAGTCCCTAATCCTTGCGAGAGGCCATTGATGTCATTACACAAATAGCCCACGCAGCGTGAAGATATCGATTTTGAGTCCTATGGGCGAGGGCAATTTGGCTAACTGCCCTCACCCTCCGGCGAACCTTCTTGAACTTCCTGAGTCTTTCGACCACATTCGAGAATCTACCACTGAAGTAACACATCCGTTTGGTCGACTTCTCGATGCATCGAGACATATCTCGATTTGTAAAGATGCATCTCACATCTTTGCCGTCGATCATCGAAGTCCCCCAACATCTCGGCGGATCCTCTTGAACCCGATCACTCACAACGCGAATGTATAGGCATCCCTTGAAGATCGACTCAATGACCCCGACTATGCTTCATTCGTAACTCGACACTTGTGTTTTTTCCCGATCATTTCGACACTTATCACTGAATTACACTTATCTCTGATTGTAAATTGATCAATCATCCCAAGTTATTAATCTTTTTCTTCTTTGCAACTTCTACTTGTTCAGCATCTATGCTCTATTCGGCATATCAATGAGTTCAAAACACATGTAACGAATGGCACCACATGTGATATTTTTAACTAGTTTAGTTTTGTATGTTTTTGTTATTATATGGTAACATGAGACCAACAGGACTCATTGAAAGCCTTGAAGGTAGCATGTTGTGTTCCTCGACGTGACTGTTTACTTCGCCAATTGGATGTTCCTTCTCAGGACCTATGCGACTAAGGCCTTAAAAAACCCTTGATGTGCTGTTCAGCTCTCTCGATAACAGTTTTTGTTTTGAGTAAGGCCGCACATTCCCGACCCGCCTCTACCCCCCCCCCCCCCTTGCCGTATATGAGTTCCCTGTTTGCGTTGTCCATCTTCTCACGAGGTTCACACGTTGGCCGGAGCTGGGTTTGGGGGAGGGGGGAGAGGGGTGGGGGGCTTGTGGTGTGCTCTGAAGCGGGATAGTGGCGTTAGGGAGATGGGGATGAGAGGGAGAGTGGCGGGTGGAGGAAAATGATTTCACTCGATGCATACTCGTGAGCGTGACGAGGATTAGTCGTCGACGGAAATCTTAAAACAGCCCCATTTCCTCTCCCTCATCGCTCGTTCTCCATCTCCCTCATCCACCGTTCGCAATGATTTCCCCTCCTCAAGTGTCCGCATCGTCCACATTGTCCGCAACGTCCGCTGCGTTCGGGCTTCGTCTTTTCGGACAGCCAATCGGATACGCAACACGACCCGAGGAAGCACCGCCTTTCTCCCACCACCTCGAAAGCTGGATGCTAATCCTCGGGGATTGACCGACCGTCGGATGAAGGGAGTTGACGGCACTCATCCCCTGTTGTGCCGTTGCGATGTCGCTGATCCCTCTCTTTTTCTCAGCGTACAAAAACCAGGATGGCCTCACTGCCGAGTGACGTCGTTTTCCTCCCTCCCTTACCGCAGGCATTCTGCTGAGCACGAGTGCATGTCTTTCGCAGCTCTCGGCTGGGGGGGGGGGGGGGGGGGCGTATGAGGACGTATGGCAGCACCTGGTCAGACGAGGGGAGGAGAGCAGCCTCGTCAATTCGTGTACTGCCAACGCACGATAGAGTCGAGTACCGTTACCGCGCGTTGAGGACCTTTGCGCGGAGTCCTTCCGCTGCCGTGGACCCAGGCCGGAGTTACCAATGCGAACCTCCATGTTGGTCGGGGAGGATGGAAAGGAGAGAGTGCGCTCACTCAC
Source organism: Penium margaritaceum (assembly GCA_023375785.1). Classification (NCBI taxonomy): domain Eukaryota; kingdom Viridiplantae; phylum Streptophyta; class Zygnematophyceae; order Desmidiales; family Peniaceae; genus Penium; species Penium margaritaceum. The sequence goes on along the minus strand of SZWC01024806.1, from coordinate 26,286 downwards.
GTGAGCGCAACAGGAAAGTCGGAGCGCACATCGGACCGCATGCAGTGCGACGTGAGCCTCCCTGGGCGACTCGACGCCACGCCACGACGTCCGGCTGCCGGTGCCGACTGCGTCACGTCGCACAGCTCGCCGATGCCGTAGCCTACGGCCCGCAGGCGCGTCGAGGCAAGGCCCCGAGCCGTGGACACATGTGCGCATCGCATGGCATGGTACACGGCAAAGTAGCAGCAGCAGTCCATTGCCGACAGCGCTGCGAGTTGGAGCGCCAGCGGCAGGGTGCGCTCAGATCGCAGCCCGCGACCTGGGCAAAGCACGTGACAGCGTTTGCAGAAGCGGCTACTGCTTTTTTTCCTCCTCCTCCCTCGCATAAAGTCGAACCAAGGTTGTGAACCGCCGCTCCGCAGCGCATTCATCCATGCATGCGGTGCGAGGGAGAGCGATACGATGCGGAGCGATGCGGTGCGACCCGAGACGCGCGTCGCGACGTGCTGGAAGCGCGAGATCGAGCAGCAAGCAATGCAAAGCAAAGCAAGCACCTAGTCCTACGTGCCCACAGGATAATGTCTCAACGCTGCTTTGCCTTCGGTTGGGATGGCGGCGGCAGCCCATAAGCGCAACTTAAGTTGCACACCTGCAAAAGCCAGCCAGGCAACCACCCGCAACCAACCAACCACTTGCAACTAACCAAGCTCCACACGTCCAGTCCACAGCCACCAGCCAGCCAGCCCGTTTTGCGCACGCCCGTCAGCTAGCCGGCTGCACGACGTCCTCTTCCTTTTTGACTGCCCAGTCAACCAGCGGAGGCTGGCAGCGGTCAACGCCGTTGACTTTTTGTCGTTTGACTGCCCGCCGTTGACTGGCGGCCGTCGACTGCTGGCCGTTGACTCAGCGGATCGCCTGCTGTCGTTGGAGTGCGTGTGGGAGAGCAGGAGTGTGCAGCTCACTCTCTTCTTACTCCGAAGAGAATGAGCTTCATTGGGAGGTTCCCACTGTCACTGCTGCTCCTCCTCGCTCGCCTACTCCCTCTTCACTAGTAGTGGACCATGACTCCCACTCTCCCCTACTTGCTCTGCTCCTACCGCTGCTTCTGCTTCTGCTCCTGTTCGTCCCTACTCCTTTTTCCTCGACTTCTATCCTGAATGGCAGCAGTATGGTGTGGACGTAGCGCAAGGCAGGAATAGAACACAGCAGCAGTAGAACACGGCAGCAGTCTAGCACAGTAGCAGTAGAACGCAGTAGCTTTGGAGCACAACAGCAGTTGTACACGGCAACAGCAGACCACGTCAGCAAAAGAGCAGAAGCATTAGTGCAAGGCAGCAGTAGTGCGCAGCAGTGGTGGTGTGGTGAGCAGCACCTGTGGTGTGGTGAGCAGCAGCGGTCTGGTGGGCAGCAGCGGTGTGGTCGGCAGCAGCGGTGTGGTGGGCAGCAGCGGTGTGGCGGGCAGCAACGGTGTGGTGGGCAGCAGCGGTGTGGTGGGCAGCAGCGGTGTGGTGGGCAGCAGCGGTGTGGTGGGCAGCAGCGGTGTGGCGGGCAGCAGCGGTGTGGTGGGCAGCAGCGGTGTGGTGGGCAGCAGCGGTGTGGTGGGCAGCAGCGGTGTGGTGGGCAGCAGCGGTGTGGTGGGCAGCAGCGGTGTGGTGGGCAGCAGCGGTGTGGTGGGCAGCAGTGGTGTGGTGGGCAGCAGCGGTGTGGTGGGCAGCAGCGGTGTGGTGGGCAGCAGCAGTGTGGTGGGCAGCAGCAGTGTGGTGGGCAGCAGCAGTGTGGTGGGCAGCACCGGTGAGGTGGGCAGCAGCGGTGTGGCGGGCAGCAGCAGTGTGGCGGGCAGCAGCAGTGTGGCGGGCAGCAGCAGTGTGGCGGGCAGCAGCAGTGTGGCGGGCAGCAGCAGTGTGGCGGGCAGCAGCAGTGTGGCGGGCAGCAGCAGTGTGGCGGGCAGCAGCAGTGTGGCGGGCAGCAGCAGTGTGGCGGGCAGCAACGGTGTGGTGGGCAGCAGCGGTGTGGTGGGCAGCAGCGGTGTGGTGGGCAGCAGCAGTGTGGTGGGCAGCAGCAGTGTGGTGGGCAGCAGCAGTGTGGTGGGCAGCACTGCTGATGCTCGGAGATAACGCGAGGGAGAGATGAGCCACCGCCAGGCAGCAACGGTACGCAAGATGGATGCCCAGGAAGCTTCGTCGCGCCTTCCTTCCCATGCCATCCAATCCGTGGCAAGCAAGCTTGGCAGCTGCTGCTCTGCCGTCGCGTGCTGCCACGTCAGCAGCCATTGGCTGCAGTCGCTGGGGCACAGCTGCCGCCACATCTCCATTGTGAGAGAGGAGAGCGATGAAGATGCTGCCGAAGCAGGCCAAGGCAGAAAGGGCTCCACAACCCCACAGCTATCCGAGAGCATCGATGGGCCCGCAGCAGGTAGACCAGGAGCAGGGGCAAGCAAGTCGATGCAGCAGTCACCATCTGCTGCAGTGGTCCAACACAACGGCACCACCATGGCAGCATCGAGGTTGGAGGAGGCAGGCATGGGATTTGAAACTGCCCGCAGACAGGTAGGAGACGGAGTCAGAAGTAGCTGTCCCAGCAGCAGCAGCAGCAGCAGGAGTACCTGTAGCACCACCAGTGTGGCCCCTGAAAGGTCCGTTTCCGCAGCATCGACGAGGAATGGGCAGCACACAGACGCAAACGAGGGGAGGGCAAGGGCAGAGCCTGAGGTAGACCTCAGTCCGGCAGCGGCAAAGAAAAGGCAGAACCCAAAGTCTGATATCCAAGCAAGCTGCCTGCTCAAGAACCTGCACCTTTTCCCGAACCTCGAAACGTTCCACTACTCCTTCACATGTGACGTTTTCCCACCTGCCGCGTCAGAGGGCGACGGTTCGACAACTCCCAGCGACGACGCAGTCCTTGCAGCCGTTGCGGAAAACTGCCCAGGCATTTGTGCGCTGTCCTTGTCCAGCCTCCATCTCCCAGAAGTCCCTTGTGACGCTGCTGGTTCCCTTAAGCACCCGTCTTCCTTGACCGTGTCTGGCTTGCGTGCCCTCGCCCAAGGCTGTCCTCACCTCTCCTCCATCTCCTTATCCTTGGGTTGCGGCCTCCCGTCAGTGATGTTACATCCGCCATGTCATCAGCCGCTGCATAATCCAGACGAGGCACCTGAGCAGCTGCCACGTCAGCAGCTACCACATCAGCAGCTGCCACTTCAGCAGCTGCCACATCAGCGTGAGCTTGAACGGGAGGGGTCCATGAGCCATTACGTTTCAGTGCTTCCCTTCTTCCACAACCTCCAGAGCCTACGCCTCTGCGATTCGTCCATCTGTTCCCTCCCTCGTGGTCTTTTCTCCCTCCCTCGTCTGTCTAGGCTGGACCTCTCCCTTCCCTTTCTGTCCCTCCCGCCAGACTCTCTGCTCCTCTGTTCCAGCCTCTCTTCCCTCAGGACCCTCGTCACTCCGCACGTGTATGCTGCCGTGCAGGCAGCCGTCGTCTATCTTCCCTGTCTGAGAGAGGTGGCGCTCACTGTGTGGGGTCAGTTACCTCAGTCATCAGCGGGCATCCCTCGAGGGTACCAGTTTGTCCGAGGGATAGAGCCTCCCTCAGCCCCTCCCGCATCTCCCCTAGGGAAGGGGATTTCTAGGGGAAGGTCTGAGGCGCAGGAGTGGCACGATTTGACGGAGCTCACGCTGCACAGTATTGCACTTCGCATCTGCACAATGGAGAGCAGCCTTTTTGCAGGGAATGGCCCGACTGGCAGTGGTGGTGGCAGTGGCAGCGGGCGTGTCGGTGGCAGTCGTAATGGCAGTGGCAGTGGCAGTGGCAGTGGCAGTGGCAGTGGCAGTGGCAGTGGCAGTAGTTGCACTGGCAGTGCTGGCCGTCCCCCACTGATTTCTGAACCATCCACTGTTGCGCATGAAGTTCCGGCAGGAGGTAGGACCCCTCTTGGCGAACAGCTGCTTCACAGACCCCTGCAAGAAGCATCAAGGATGCTTACTGCGGGGCAAAGGAGAGCAGCAGGAGTAGACGATGGAGCAGCAACATTTTCCCTCAGCCAATCAAATGCAGCCTCTCTCGAACAGCTGTGCATGCAAGCATCCCCTTCCCTTGAGCCGATACTGAGGGATTCCATCCTCGCCCTCTCCAACCTGCGGGTGCTACGCATCCACTCTCCTGCCAGGATGCGAACCCTCCCCACCGCCGTCGGCCAGCTCCATCGGCTCAGGGAGCTCCACGTGTCCCTCGCTCCGAGTCTGACGCACCTGCCTGCTGAGCTCGCCAGCCTGCCAAGGCTCGAGGTCCTCTCTGTCGATAGGTGCAACCGTTTGTCGAATCTGCTTCAGGGGGCTCGGGGTGCAGGAGGTCGGAGGGTTGGTAGAGGAGTGTTAGGGGCAGCGACGGCAGAGGGAGCTACAGTAGTAGCAGCCATGGGAGCCACTTCTGGAGCAGCAGCAGCAATGATGGCAGCGGTGAGTGCGGCAGCAGCTGCAGCCTCAGGCGCAGAAGCAGAACAGTTTCAGGGCACAGCGGAAGCATTACCAGAAACAGAAGCATTACCAGAAGCAGCAGAAGCAATGGCTGTGCTGCAAGGTGTAGCAGCAACAGCAGGTCCGTTTGCTGCTGCTGCATCGCGTGCTGCTGTACACGCTGCTGCAGGCGCAGCAACAGCAGGAAACGCTGCACCTGCAGGAGCGCGCTCAGTAGCAATGGGATCAGACCCTCTCCCATCAAGAGCATGGAGAAGAACAGAAGCTCGTGGAACAAGGGTGGGAGCGATTGGCGATACTGTTACTCCGTCTGCAGTCTTCTTGCCCAGGCTCAGACGCCTTCTTCTCACCAACTGCCAGGAACTCTCGTGGGCCCCACTGGAAGCTGCCTTGCAGCTTTCCAGTCTCGAGACGCTGAGCTGCAAGGGCAGCCCTGGCCTTGGAGTGCAGATGGAGCGAGCTGTCGCTGAGCTCGTGATGATGTCACCATCACCACCATCTGCACCAACTCCTGCCCCTGAACTCGTCGACACGTCGCCATCGTTGTGGGATCGAGATCTGAGCGGCACAGGATGCAAAATGGAGAGAAAAACTATAGTTTTCACGGACGGTAGTGTTCTCACACTGCGCGAGCGGCTGCCTGCAGAAGGTGCACTCTGCAGCTTAGGGCCGCCTACATCTTCTCGTAGAGGGGAGGGCGATGATGGCATGGCGGCAGCGTGGAAGTGCGAGAGTGCGCCCGAATGGACAGCGCAGGCAAAGTTCATCTGACGTTGCAACTGCCACGCTGGCAGCAGTGGCCGCAGCGACCTTGCAACGACCTGGGATGGTCTTAGGTCCCACATGGCCGCCAGGGGCTGTGTGGAACTCTGTGGGACTGTGTGGGACTGCCTGTCAGGATCATCTACTTTACTTTCAGACTACCGTACTACTTTCAGACACATGTACTTGATCAACCTAGTGATGGACTGAGCACATGTTGCATGGTACCTTGATGTATGGAAGGGTAGGGCCGTACTATTTCCAAAATTTCCATGATGTAAAGCGTAGTATGCTGCATGAAGTGCTGCATCTTCCTTGTTGCCTTTATGCTCTCTCTCTCTCTCTCGCTCTCTCTCTCTCTCTCTCTCTCCCCCCCCCCCCCCCCCCCCCCTCTCTTCTGCCTTTCCTTACCCATCCTCCCTTGCAATTCCCACCTGCCTCCCAATTGTTCCATCTCTTCCTACTCAATGTCCAGATTTTCTACCCTCCAACATTCCCTCCACATATATATCCACAATCATGCCCAGTGAAACTCCCCACCTCACGCATCTCCAGTCACCAGCAACATCACAGGCTAATGTTGGTGCTGCCACTGCTGTTGCTGTAGCCGCGGTAGCTACTGCTACAGCCGTCGCCGCCACTGATGCTGCTCATGCTCCTGTTGCTATTGCTGCTGTATGCTTAAAACCGTTTCTTTCCAGTAATCTGAGGGTGAGGAATCACTGCGAATGACTTGCAATGTGCAATTTTGTACTTGGAAGAGATTTCAGCAGTTCTCAGTCAACTGAGAACCGTCAATTCTAGAATCCACAAGCCATGAACGAGGATGTGGCTACCCTGCACATTGATGACCTTGGCACTTCACTAAAAATGTCCATGGATAAGTCAGTGTAGCTCCTACATGAGACGACTTAACCAGATTCTCTCACATAACCCAACAGCCAGAGGGACATACTAGGCCTGGATCAAGAAACGGGTGAAACGACCCTGCTGTCCACTCTTCCACGCGGTTTTAGTTCCCTCGACTACAAAGATGTACCATGGATGGTTGCGCACAGCACAATCTTCGGCCCAATTGATATCTCTGTAGTTATCAAACAACATGGAGGGCTGCACATGAAAGCACAACCCCAAAGGGGAAGTACAAAGGACATTTCAAACACATAGCCTCCAAAGGAGGGGAAATGTGGAATGGGAGAACAATGATAGGTACTCGACTGTAAACACTGTGTCTATGCGAGTGGTAGTGACAAGAAATATTGTGGACCCAATGACTTGGAGATACACGGCGCAATCAACCGGCTTCCGAGCTCGATCTAGATCCATTGTCTTCACAAGCCTCTACCCAACATGCATCTTAAGCATTGAAGGAAAGGGGGCTAAAACCCAATATTGGTTGCTTAAAGGACAGGGGGCTAAAACCCAATTTCGGTTGCTTAAAGGACAGGGGGCTAAAACCCAATTTCGGTTGCTTAAAGGACAGGGGGCTAAAGCCCAATATCGGTGGCGAAACAAATCATCAGTCCACTCTGACGTACCGCAATGTATGTTAAACTCGCCAGGATTTTAGGCGCCTCTTTACTGGTTCTTGCATTCACCCAATACTGGTTGCTTGTGAATTTCTGTAGTGGTCGCCCAAATAAGTTAGGCCTTCATTAAAAACAATCCATATTCGCCCATCGATCAACCCTGGGTGCGAGCAATAGTGCGACACTCGGACATCTTGCAACTCGAAGTTCGAGAGTTCGAGCTGCACGATTGTGGGCATCTGTCAGATCTTCAGACACGCGATGCGGCACGCTCTCTTGCATTGCGGTCACTTGACCGGTCGTATGCCGTCGCATGGAGTTCAAAGCTCCTCATCACGTTGACTAACAGGCACTTGCCTCCTCGCATCCTCCAGCCACCATGAAGACTCTGCTTGACTTTTGCATGAAGCGCCTCAGCCCAAAAGAGGCCGCCGTCGACCGCCAACGGCCGTTTGACATGCACAAGGTTCAGCATCGCACTCCATGCAAGCTCCCTCCACGGCGGTTCCCTGGACGCCCGCCAAAGAAGAAGACTTACACCGCCATCCTAGCAGCCGTTGAAGTGGCTGGCCTTCCCGCAACACCAAGCATCACAGCTTGTACGGGTCTGCCATCACGGATGCTGGACCATCCGCCATTCCGAATGATGGGGATGGTGGACCCGCCGGCCAGCATGGCAATTACATTAGCTGGCTCGGTGACGGCCACCTCTTGCGCATCCACGGCGCCATGCTTGCCGACGGAACTACTTAGGCTGCCATTAAGCTTCTTTGGAAGCTTCATCACGAGGGAGGGGGCCAGTCCATCTATGACCAGCTAAACCCATCAACCATTTGTGGCGTCATGTAAGGGTTGTCGGTCGAGAAGTTTCCTGATTAGCTTCCTACCAACAGAGGTTCCATGACCTTCTCCTGTGGGTGGATCCGCAATTTTGTGGAGAGCTCGTGCGGTGGTCATATCGTGGAGGCACAACTATCACTCAAAAACTTCCTCCCAACTGGGAAGCACGAGTAAAGGCCATGCAAGAACGTGTGGCCGCCCACATGGTGATGAACCAACTGGACCCCGCCTTCGTCGTTAACGGAGACCACATCGAGTTGTCCATTGTCCCGACCGGTAAGTGGAATCCGCACCCTAAACCATTTCCATTGAAGTTTTCTTTCCACATGCACGTGTACGATCCAACCAAATGTTTGTTTAGTGCACATGCAGGAGACCGTACCTACGCGCCTGTCGGCTCAGAAGAAGTTGCCATTTCTGCACTATACAAAAGCGACAAAACATCGAACTCGTCTCCTCCACCATGGCGGACGACATGCTACTGCTGCACTTTATTTATGCTGGGAAGACACCAGGTGTCATCCAGACAACGCCGACTCGCAAGGTGCAGTGGAAAACCACCACTTCTTCTTCACCCTTACCGCCAACCATTGGGCCAACGCCAACATGACTAGAGACTGGATCACCCACGTCATTCATCCATGGTACAAGCGTGATGGCAAGCACCACAACAAGGTCGTCGGCAATCAGAAGGTAATCCTGCTTTTTTATGCATGGCGGCCCCACACATCACCAGATTTCATTGACTTCCTCAAGCACAACTACCGTACATCAAGCTTTTGTTCATCGCAGTTGGATGCACCTCCAACGCCCAACCCATGGATGTCGGCCTTCAACATCCACTTAAGGCCGCCATATTGACAGTTTTTCATGAATGGCATGCGCAGAAAGTCCGTGCAAGCCTAGCCGCCGGGACAATGAAAAAGTAGACTTGGGACTTGCGAAGATGCGGAATCTAGGACTGACTTGGGTCCTTCAATCCTGGCCTAGACTTGAGGGTGATGCGGCGCTAGTGCGCCATGGAGAATGCTCTTGCACCAGGCAGCTTGCTTTTCAGCACAAACATCAAACCAGAGGACGAGCATGTCATGTCACTCGAGTGAGGTCGGTGATGAGTTGACTATCGGTGTCGAACGTTTGAACATGACCACACAATTTGCCTTTTGTTTCTTCATGAAACATATTGCAACCCAAAAAATTTGTGGAAATCATGTCTTGACCAGCAATTTTTTTGGTGGCTATAACAGTCGAAATGCATCCACCTAACACAAAATTTTGTGTGACGTACCCAAACAGGAAATAGTACAAGCTGGAGCACATAGACGAACTTAGAAAGATAATTTGGACGAATGTACCACACAGAAAGGTACTTTGAACAGACCCTGCTCGATAAAAGTCCGAGATTCTTTGTCACTGGTCACACAGTGTCCGTGTCCAAGAAGACGTGGGCATTGAAAGAATCGTTTAAGGACATGTAGGCCCATGCTAGACGATACCAGCTGGAAACTACTAAAGCGTAGGTTGGGGCAGTGGCGTTGTTGATGTAGCGTGTGGGCTTCCACGCTCGTTGCTTATTCTACTGCCCCCATAGCCTGCCGGTCTAGATTCTAAGTCTGAGTGGTCCGAGTTTGTTACTCAAAAGTGCGCGCGCCAGTGTTATCGCCAAAAAACAGCTGAAACTCAAAGTGACTGATTAGGAATAAAGAATGAACAACAATGGGAGACCCCTCCAAGTTGTAGCTCCCCCAACTCTGTGGAGCATGTTACTCAGCTAACCAGCCAATAAGAAAATAGACCTATTTTCTGGCAGGCAGGGTTTTCTCAGTGAGCCCTGCCAGATGGCCGACAGCCCAAAACCCGGGCGTCGTCCGTTTTGCCTGAAAACTGGGCCATGCAATTTTTGCAACACTGCAAACGCAGTCATGCGGTCAGAAGCAGCTAGAAAAACAACAACAAAGAGTTATGGCTGCCTGAACCCAGGCAGTGCATATGATAGTCCATGGTGCCTAACAGTGCCACGCAAACATGAGACATGGACCCTAAGCAAAGCATGACGCTACAAACGCAATGGTACAGTCAGGACGAGCACTGGGCGCATGCAGACAACATCTGCGGTGGCAGTGACCGCCGGCGGCCCGACCGCCGTGGAGGCATGCCTATGGATTTGAACACGTTGCCGTAGGGAGGAGGCTCCAGCGAATTATGTGTAGGCCTCAGCGTGTGTGAGCTCCACCGGGCGACACTCCAGCAGCATCGAGTCTCGCCGTCAGTCATATGCACGCCGATGTACACAAACCGGGAGGACACAACAGAGCACAATGAGAGATGCGAAAAAACCAACACTCCCCCATGACTCACAGGCGCAGTATACATGGGCAGGCAGCGACACATTCAACAGAAAGACTCCCCCAGGGCACACAAAGACGCAGGCCAGGACAAAAAATGCAACTCACGGAGGCACGTTGAGTGAACTCACTGCCTTCTTGAACGAGTCGCGCTTCAATGCCTTGGTCAAGAAGTCAGCCAACTGACGTGTTGTCTCAACCCAAACAATGTTGCCGCTGCCGTCATGCAACATTGAACGCACATAGTGATACTCAAAATTTATGTGCTTTGTGTGTGTGTGATGCACGCCGTCATCGTTGGCGATGGCCATGGTACTCGCATTGTCATAATGCAACGTGATGGATGCTACGGATTCACGCAACTCGGATAAAAGACGACGCAACCACACGCTCTCACATGCGCCTGAGCCAAGGGCTACGTACTTAGCCTCACCAGTGTTGCGTGCAATGCACCTCTGATTGCCACTATGCCAGGGCACATCCGTGCCGCCAATCAGAAAAATCCAGCCTGTGTGGCTCTTACTGTCCGGACTGCCGGCCCAGTCACTATCGGTCTAGTCCACCTCAACAACAGACGGCTGTCGGCGGAACATGAGACCTTGCCATGGAGTTGAGACGACATAGCGTAGTACTCAGATCATGGCCTCGAAGTGGAGGTGACGCGGCTCCTGAGAGAACTGAGCCAGGAGGTTGATGGCGAACGCCATGTCTGGGCGCGTTGTCACCGTAAGGAACATCAGTGACCCGATAAGTCATAGATACGTGGTAACGTCAACTGGATCCCCCACAATGGCTATATCAGAGTTCTTTAGCTTCACCTTGCCATCGGGTGACATGGGTGAGGATGCGCTCGGCATGAGGGGCAGGTCCTTGATGAAGCGAGTGGACAGAGTCTGTACATAGTCGGCATGATGGACGTGCAGGATGCCCTGGGAGAGATCATACTCAAACTCCATGCCCGGGAACATTCGGCCAGACTCAAGATCCTTCATCTAGTAGGCGATGTGCAGTAGGTCCTTGACGCGCTGGATGGCAGCCAGGTTTGGCGACGCAATGAGAAGATCGTCGACGGACACCAGGACATCGGCGAAGGTCTGGCCTCGCGGGGTGATGAACAGTGCAGGGTCAGTAGTGCTCCGTAGGAGGCCGCCGCGGAGGAGCGTACGACTAATCTCCTGGTTCCAGCCTTGAGGCGAATGCTTCAAGCCATAGAATGCCTTTCGCAGCTGCCAGTCCTTCCTAGTGTCATCATCGAAGCCTGGAGGCTGTACCATGTAGAGCTCCTCATCCTCTTGTAGGCCATGGAGGAAAGTGTTGCTCACATATATCTGTTGTAGCTCCCACCTGTGCTGGACAACAAGGCTGAAGAGCGCCTGACTACCGGAGAATCGGCCAACTGGGGGCAAAGATTTGGTCATAATCAACCCCAGGGACCTGAGCAAACCCCTTGGCTGTGAGGCGGGCCTTGTACTTGTCCAAGGACCCGTCGGACTTCCATTTGTGTTGGAAGACCCATTTGGCACCGATGGCCTTTCGACCTGGAGGGAGATCGACAAGGTCATACACGTGGTGCTGCCGGATGGCAGTGAGCTCGTTGGCGCAGGCAGCAATCCAATGTGTAGCCTCGGGGGAGGCTCGAGCCTCGCGTAGGGTGGCAGGATCCTCCGGGCGTGTTGTGGAGCGAACTGCGACGACGTGTGCATCTTGAGCTCTAGGTGGAACGCGTGTGAGTGCAGCCGTGACGGCATGCCTATGCTCTTGATGGAGCATGGCGTAGTCTAGTACAGAGCCTGGGTGGAGGTCCGCAATGGTGGCTGAAGTGGTTAGGCCGAGGGCCTTGGTGCCAGGGTCCCCACTCACTATCGTAGGAGTGGAAGATATATGTGGGGCGATGTGGGGCCGAGGTGTCACAGTGCGCGGTGTGGCGGTCTGCGCACTCACGGACAGCCTGGGTCAGAGGCTGCTGCCTTGGCCATGTGTGTAGCGCAGTAGGGTAGTAGATGGCACCGAGTCCGTGGTGCTGGCAGAGGCAGACAGAGCTGCTGGCATGAAGGGACCAGCGGACGCTGATAGGTCTGCCGGCCCGGAAGGGTCAGTAGATGCGGACGGGGCTGCCGGCGCGGAGGGGCCAGCATACTCGACAGGGGCTACCGGCCCGGAGGGATCACTGNNTCGTAGGAGTGGAAGAGATATGTGGGGCGACGTGGGGCCGAGGTGCCACAGTGCGCGGTGTGGCGGTCTGCGCACTCACGGACAGCCTGGGTCGGAGGCTGCCGCCTGGGCCACGTGTGTAGCGTGGTAGGGTAGTAGATGGCACCGAGTCCGTGGTGCTGGCAGAGGCAGACAGAGCTGCTGGCATGAAGGGACCAGCGGACGCTGATAGGTCTGCCGGCCCGGAAGGGTCAGTAGATGCGGACGGGGCTGCCGGCGCGGAGGGGCCAGCATACTCGACAGGGGCTACCGGCCCGGAGGGATCACTGGATGCGACAGGGGCTACCGGCCCGGAGAGACCAACGGATGCGACTGGAGTTGCCGGCCCCGAAACTAGAAGACCATTGCCGGAGGGACTAGTGGATGCGGACGGCTCTGGTAGCTCGGACGGACCAACAGATGCGGACGAGGCTGCCGGCATGGAGGGGCCAGCGGACGCGACTGGGGCTGTCGACCCAAAGGGGCCAGCAGACGCGACTGGGGCTGTTGGCCTGGAGGGGCCATTGGATGCGACTATGGCTGTTGGCCCGAAGGCGCCAGCAGAAGCGACTGGGGATACCGGCCCCAGGGGGGGGGGTAGCGAACGCAACTGGGGCTACAGGATCGGATGGACCATGTGATGTACCGCCAAGAAGCAGTAGGACGAGGGATGGACTCACCACTACCCCCCGTGACGAGAGGGACACCGACGAGCGGGAGCGAACGAGGTCACGAGAAAAGAGCTCCTCAAAGAAGAAGACATCGCGGGACTCGATGACGTAGTGCCGGGAGGGATCCCAGAAGGACCAGGCCTTGGATTGACGAGAGACACCAAGGAAGGTGCAAGGACGTCCACGGGGGGACGAGCTTGCTGCCCTACTGTTGCAGTAGCTACTACTGCTGCTGATGCTGCGACTGTTGGAGCAGCAGCAGCTACTGCTACTACTGCAATTGTTGCTACTATTGCTGCTGCTACTACGGCTGTTGTTACAACAGCAGCTGCTACTGCTGCTATTGCTTTTCATGCTGGTAAGCTTGTGCGGCTGCTGTGGCTGCTAAAGCGTCTATGGCGGTGGCTGCAACTGCTACGGGGCCACTGGTGGGGTGGGGGTTTTTTTATTGTGTTCTCCTTTTTCTTTTTTTGTTTCTGTTTGTTTGTCACAGCGAGCTCGCTGCTTGCTTCGAGAAGTGAGCTGCAAGCAGCAAACTCGCTGCTTGTTGCTGACAGTTTGCTACTTAATGCGAACAGCGAGCTTGTTGTTTGCAGCTCGCTGCTTGTAGAGAGCAGCGGGGTGCGAGCAGCTGCAGTTGTTGCTGCTGCTGGCTGCTACTCTAGTGGCTATTGCTGGCTTCTGCTGGCTGCTGTCGGCAGCTGCCCGCTGCTACTGCTACTGCAGCCAGCTTGTGCTTTTGCTCCCTACTGCTACTGCTACAGCCTGATGTTGCTGCTGCTCGTTGCTACTGTTGCTGCTGCTTGTTGCCGTTGTTGCTGGTGATGCAAGCTGCTGCTATTGGCTGCTGCTCTTGCTTGCTGCTGTGGACGGCTACTGCTACGAGCTGCTACTATTGCCGACTGCTACTGCTGGGCAAAACTACTACTACTACGCATAGCTACTGCTAGCTGCTGTTGCCACTGCTCTCTGCTGCTGCTGCCACTGCTCGCTGGTGCTACAAGCTGTTGCTTCTACTGTTGGTTGCTGCAGGCTGGTGCTGTCGCTGGTGCTTGCTGCTGCTCCCAGTCACTACACCTGGGTGACGTTGCCGCGTGTGTCGTCGCCAGCAGGTGTCTGACGCAGCTTGCCGCTCAATTCCTTGCGTCACGCGTGGGGGTCAGTGTTGCCAGGAAAATCCAACAGCATTTCCCCTGGCCTAGTGGCCGTGGGAAAAAATCCGACGCCACCACCAGGCAGGTCAATGCTGCCAGAAAAAATCCTGCAGCATTTCCCTTGCACTGGCGCGCATGGGGGTCCGCCGGCATAGTCCGGCACCTGTATGCCAGTTATCTGTTGTTACTGCTACGCTCTGGCTCTGATACCAAGCTAGAAACTGCTAAAGCACAGGTTGGGGCACTGGCGTTGTTGATGCAGCGTGCGGGCTCCCACGCTCGTTGCTTAGTCTACTGCCCCCTCAGCCTACCGCTCCAGAGTCCAAGTCTGAGTGCTCTGTGTTTGTTACTCTGAAGTGCGCGCGCCAGTGCTAGCGCCAGAAAGCGACTGAAATTTGAAAGTGACTGATTAGGAATGAAGAATGAACAACAACGGGAGACCCCTCCAAGTTCTAGCTCCCCTCCCAGCTCTGTGGAGCTTATTACTCAGCTAACCAGCCAATCAGAAAACAGACCTATTTTCTGGCAGGCAGGGTTTTCTCGGTGAGCCCTGCCAGATGGCCAACAGCCCAAAACCCGAGCGTCGTCCGTTTTGCCTGAAAACTGGAACATACCATAACGCAGGCGCTGCAAACGCAGTCATGCGGTCAAAAAAAGTTTGAAAAATAACAGCGAGGAGTGGTGGCTGCCCGAACCCAGGCAGTGCCTACAATAGTCCATGGTGCCAAACAGTGCCACGCTAACATGAGACGTTGACCCTAAGCAGAGCATGACGCTCAGATGCAATGGTACAGTCTAGACTAAAGCTGGGCGCATGCAGACAGCATATGCGGTGGCAGTGACCCCCGGGGGCCCGATCGCCGAGGAGGCCTGCCGATGGAGCTGAGCAGATTGCCGCAGGGAGGAGGCTCCAGCAAATTGCGTATAGGCCTCATCGTGCGTCAGCTCCACCGGGCGACACTCCAGCAGCGTCGAGTCTCGCTGTCTACACGCCGATGTACACAAGCCAGGAGGACACAACAGAGCAGAATGAGAGATGCGAAAAGACCAACAAAACCCAAGCTCAGATGGTGAGAGGAAAAATTTTAGTGCAAAGATTTTGCTAAGTTCGAAACACATGAATTTCAGAGTGGAGAAAAGACAACGAGCCCTAAAGCAAGCTTATGTACTGGGAACTGAGACTTAGCCTGCAAATCCCTGTCATCCTCGCCCCACGAAAAACACACATGGGGAATATGCAAACCAGGGAACGTGAAACCAAACAAGACAGGTCTCTTGAGGCATCAGAACATCCCACCGAGTGCTCTGGTCCGGACCGTTGAGAAAATACACAATGTACCTAAAACACGTCCGGACTCTACGATGTTATGCTAGCACCTCCCGTAAGCCAAAGCTAGGCAAGTTAGCCCCCCCCTAGAGACGCCGGAACATGTCTCCCGGCGTCCAAATCTCGGCTACATGCATACTACACACAGCAAACCAAAATTCAATAATAACTCCATCAATGACTGGATCTCCCCAGGTACTTGTACAAACCACTGTGTACCCGGGTCTTGAGCACGGAGAGGATACATAACCTGTTGGAGATGATATGTGTGTAATCATCATGGTGTCTCCCGGGTTATTTGCAGAGACCATCGAGTGCCTGGATTTTGACCATCGAGAAGACTCTATCAGCTATGCATGGGTGAACTAGGTGGCTCAAATGCGCCATACATACAATAGAAGAAGTAATGCCATTCAACAAAGAAGCAATATCATTCAATTGTACAAAGCCTGGAAGAGTACCTTCACAACCTAGACAACCCAAGTATGGTAAGGCAATGGGTAAGGCACCGAGCAGACGAATCCTGGACAATAATGTGACCCCTTGAGACTTTTGCTCCTTGTCTTGACTGCATTGTTCTAGTCCACATCACCAAAATCTTTGCTACCCAAGCCAAGGCAAGGTGCATGCGTGGCACTTTGAAAGTGTCATGGCTTTGTGAAGATTTTACAAGGATTGGCGCAAGAAACATGGCAGGGATGTAGCTCCAGTTTACACGTGCAACAAGGCAACCAGCAGAGAGAAGATGGGTGGTGAACACATTGGACTGCACGTCACTAATGTTGGAGTAATGTAGTACATCACACCCCCATGGGAGCGAGTGGTTGCGATACTCCACTAGGACATCTGATGGACCTTTAAGGACGCTGGAAGGGAGACGCGGAGCCGCAGGCCCAGGACACGCACTTTACAGCCGGTGGTTGTCCCTTCCGGTGCGTCCTCAGCAGATAAGAACGCTCAGTGTGAGGGCGAAGAGCGAGCTGTTGATCACGATTGACTGGGCTCTTGGCATCACTCCTTCTCTCTGGCTAGATCTTTCGAGCAGCAGCAGCAGCAGCAGCAGAATCGGCAGGAGCAGCAGCAGCAGCAGCGGCGGCGGCAGCAGCATGGGAGCTTTGAATATGTGCAATGTTTTTTGTCGAACGATCAGAGATCTGCTTGGATTCCAATCCAGTAGCCCATTGGCGACAGCTTCAGTGGGCGCACGTCACCTCTTACATTCTCCTTTTTCATCCGCAGCCTTCAATCTTCTCTCTGCGATGACTCAGTGGCCACTTGACAGTTCATCTCTTGGCAAGAACGGCGTCGCTCCATGACAGCAGGATGTCCCTGCCCAGCCGCGGAATGCCTGGAGGGACAATCGCCAACACCACCACCACAACCACAACCACAACCGCAAATGTGTCATGTCAGCAGAACGCACAAAGAACAAAATCAGTTACGAAAAGGAGTGGGGGCCGGACGTTTCTATAGATATCGTGTTTGCGGTGGTAAGGAGGACATCATCATCCTCCTGACCATGGTTTCGAGGATGAGGTATCCAAAGAAAGAACATGGATGCTGGTTGAGCAATCAGCATCCACATAAGAGGCAAGGAGTGTAGCTCCTTAACCCCCATGAAAAGCGGAGCCGAACGTGCCACATGGAGATGGAAAACCACGGCCACTTTTGAATCTCTCGTGCGCCAGACAAGGGTAAGGGCAAAAATAACGTGCGACTGCCACCTACTCTCCTCCTCCTCCTCCTCCTCCTCCTCCTCCTCCTCACAGAAACTGGTGAAGCGAAAGGAGCCTGTTCATGTCGTTCATTTTCTCTCCGTGGTCGCTCCCAGAGAATCAAGAAAGACGAACACGAAAAGAAAA
>SZWC01024803.1:3130-25345 GCA_023375785.1 Penium margaritaceum | reverse complement strand
TCTCTCTCTCTCTCTCTCTCTCTCTCTCTCTCTCTCTCTCTCTCTCTCTCTCTCTCTCTCTCTCTCTCTCTCTCTCTCTCTCTCTCTCTCTCTCTCTCTCTCTCTCTCTCTCTCTCTCTGCATCATCATACGCATGCTTCAAATTCAACCTTAGAGCAATGAGATAATCCCTCCATCCCTCCTGAATAAGGGTCATTCTAGAAGGAACATCCCTTTGCCATGCCCACAAATAACCAATTACCTCAATTGAATGCAGATTCCTAGCAACGTACATCAACAAAAGAAGTTTGTAAGAAAGTTTAATGGAATGTAATGGAAGGTTCAAAACAACACTCCAACATGGCATCACGATGCAATACATGTTTGGACTTAGAAATGTTCATGGAACTTCCATCAATACATAAATTTTATGAAACGCAATATTCAAAATGTGATGCATGTTCATAGAAAAATGAACATTCATTCGTAGAAGACAAGAGTAGCATGTTTTCATTCTTTACTCGTAGAACTCAATTCTGGTATAAACTACATTACAAGAGTGAAGCATATGAATATCGGAAAGCATCAAGAAATTCTGGCACGTGTTCCTTCTAAATGATTGTAAAGAAATTCCATGAATATTTTTGTAGACAAAGACTGTTGAAAATCGACATTCTAATCAGGTTGGTAGAAAATTTACAAAACATGGCACACTACGTATACAAAGCGAGGAATGTATTTTCCTCCATGTTTACCTAAACACACAAAAAAAAAAAAAAAAACCAAAGAGTTCACATGCTATTCGAACGGTTTGTCGCATAAATGAGACAACCTGTGTAGCGGACTAGACACAATCTTTGACCGACTAGGCCAAAACTGTGGTGCTTGAGGGTCTCTGACCCTTAAGCCATCTTTCCCAACCACCCAGAGTCCCAGGTGACCCCGCTCGAGCCATGTGGCTCCTTTGACCGGTCGGCGTGGCACTGACACGCTATACCCCCCCCCTCCCCCTACTAGGAGTGAGAGTTGCCTCTGCATCTCTGGTAATCCGAATGTGGGATTTGAGCATTGGAGCTCTAATACCAGTGTAGCATATTGGACGGAATCTTTGGCAAACTAGGCCAAAACTGCGGTGCTTGAGGATCTCCAACCCTCAAGCCATCCCATCCAACTGCCCACTGTCCCAGGTGACCTCGCTCGAGCCACGTGGCTCATTTGACCGGTCGTCGTGGCGTTGCCACACTAAAACATGAAACTCAAATTTTGGAAGGTTTTGTTTGTTATCAAGCTTCTTCACGAGGATGAAAAATCTTGACAAATGCACCGACTCAAATTGCATTCAATCGAGATTCTGTGTTGGCAGATTTTTCTTCACTTTGAGTTCCAACATAAGCAAAATGTACTGTTCTATGGTCCCTTCATGTGACTTGTCAAGCTCATTGGTTGACATTTATCGATGGATACAAAATCATCATTAAGAATATAGCAAAAGTGGATTTTGAACAAGTTTTTCATGCAAGATTTGAATGTGTTTTGACAATCGATACTGTTGCATCGATTGAAAAAACAACAATGCAGGTACATGTTGCTTTGTTCACCATTGGAACAATTTCCTCATGTCGTCATTTTTTGTTACGTTTACTGTTCCGTTCATTCACCAAATACACTTTCTATCTTCAAAGGGGAGGGTGCCGCCAAGTGGACCATCCAACATCCCCCTTCCCGAAGCAGAAAGTGTATGGGATGAATGGATTGTGAAGTGCATGTGTGACCAATAATGAACCATACAAGAATGCATAAAAAACAATACAAAGTTATGCATGTACACTGATGTATGTAGTTGATTATACACACAATACATGTTGTACTAAAATCTCCACATGCAATCAGAAAGGTGGAGGAGGAGTTGATTCTCGCTTACATGGCAAAACTGACATGTCGTTCTAAGAATAGGTACTGTTTTCTTGTCGCACACACATCGATCAGAAACAGCATATCAATATGTGGAGTTTTTAAATGAATCTTTTATTGAATTTGACCACCAATATAGTCGCATCGATGAACAATGGATTGTTGAAGATTCTACGTTGTTCACTTGTGTACATTTTTCCTGCTTTTCTCCAAGATTGCAATGTTCAATTTCCCATAAAATCCCCCAATACACTTTTTGTTCTCAAGGAGGGAGGTCGAGGCAAGAGATCCATCCGAAAACGATTTATTCCCTCCAAGTACGATAGTGTAGGTGGTGAGTAATTTGGAAAATGTATCATGGAGGGGGGCTATTTTCGCTGGTGTGGCGATATTACAAGCGATGGTTCTTCCGCACGTGCTCACACTCGAACCCCCTTCACACACCAATTTCATAAGTTCAAGTTTTGTATTTTTTTCCGCTCTTGATGCAAACTATGTCACTGTTGTAAAAAAATCATGAATGTGGAATTGTTATTCTTTTCCGTGCGGTCTTGTGCCATTTTTTATTGTTCATTTAAGAATCTTGATTCATTAAAGCTTTCTATGTGTATCTACATTATGCTCTGCTTGTTTCATACTTGCTTTTTTCAATACTTCCATAGGAGCTTTGTTCTATGCAAAGATTAACACACATATCAAAGAGTGTTTAAAAAGGACACCATTAACCATACCACGCCATGCCTATACAGTGTGTTTTACAATCTGAGTTTTAACGAGCATCCACATTCCTATTCTCTTTTACCTACCCCACTACCTTCTTGAAGCCGTAGTTACAATGGAATTTGGCATCATCTCCTCCTCCTCTAGCCTCGATCGATAGATAAGACCCTCACAGATCATGTCCAAACAAGTCTCTTGGCGTTTCTTCAGAGAAACAATGCTTGATGTTTTGGCCTTGAAATATTGGTCTATGAAACCACCTTACTCATACATTTAACACTTATATACTATTGTGTTTTACCCCGTTTCGATGGCCGGGTTTTGCTGACATGCCTTCTGTGGTGCATTTCATCTACTTTTGAGGGACAAAAAATTCACCTCCTTAAATGGAGGGAGGCAAGGTTCAAATCCCTGCCTTTACAACATCTGAGGTGCACTTGGAGGCCCTTGGAGTCTATGACCAATTATCTTCCAGCTAAAGGGTCAACCTCCTACTCCAACCTCTTACAGCCTCCTGGTGACCCTTGAGCTGCCATTACATCTTCAATCTCCATTGGTCCTTCAGCTGCCCTGCCCATTGGTTGCAGCAGAAAAGAATAAAGACAACACGCATGCACAGTTTCCCACGGCTAATTAGGACATGAACCATGGATCGAGCATACAAAAGGGTTCCATGGAGCGTATTCAGAATTTTAGCCAATGCCTGCCCATTTCTCTTTTGAAATTTTAATATTTTTGCCTCATATGACAACCAAAATTTTCAAAAATATGAAAATCTTGCATAGTCTCTCCTCCTCTTAGTGAAGAAACAGTAAGAAAATCGTTTGTCCAGTAATCTTTAGAGTTGTTTTATGCTTTAGGCAACCCCTCAACGGTTTTTTTTCCTTGCATCCCTCATTAAATTTGAAGTTTCAGGTACTCTCATCTCGAACGACGTGACCAATGAAGACGGTTAATTGACCATGCACATATATCCGGACAGAAAGGTGCTTCAGCATCAACTCCTCTCCTCTAGCATTTCTAAAATCCTCATTCATTTCCTACAACTATAGATTCTAATTGTTAACATACTTCAACCAGCTACAATCCTTTGATGTATAATGCAGCTTTTTGCCTGTTTGGCAAACCAGTTCATCTTAATGTTGGAAAAATTCAACCTCCAATGGAGTCAATGCATTCCAAAACTATTCCTTTTTTTGTCAATGGCAAAATTTTGATTTTGGTGTCCATAGACACTAAATCACTGCATTCAAAGCATTATACTCTGAGCTTTCCATCCTTTCAGGAATCTTGTCTTGGATAGCAAGCATTGTGATTTGTTTCTGGGCTTCACTTTTTAAGCCGTTGTTATCATGATCATAGCATTCTTCGATGTTACTACCATGGTAATCTAAAAAACACCACATGTACTCAGCGATGCTCGTGTGCTAGGAAACCATTGTGACTACAACCATTTGTTGTACTCCAAATTCATATCCCTCAAACCCCTAAGAACACCGGTTGAGAGGTCATTCAAGTCTTCCTGTTGAGTCCGAATATCTTACCTTATCAGATACATCTAGTTGAGAGGTACGATACTTGCAGGCCATCGTAATGAACCATGAATAGGGCTCCGCCAGCCTCTTTCTGCCACTGGATGTTCATGAACTCGGGGGAAAGTTAAAGCCCACAATCATGCCCCTTAAAGGAAATGCCAAGAATTCACTTTCTTTCATTGAAGTTGATCTCGTCAATGCTAGAGCACTCCTCCAAATGCATTAAACACATGCACACAATTGTTTTCTGGATTAAATGGATCAAAATGCCCAAGGACATCTTACCGAATGAAGGACTCACTCTAGAGGAGGATGATTCCGTTCATGAACACACCTTTTCTTGCTCGCCAACTCTTGTGATCATCTAACAACAAGCTGAAGCATTAGAGTAGATGGTTGTAAGGAAAGTGCGGTGTGCTTACCTCAGCCAGAAGATGAAGACACCATCAGCTAAAATGGCAACAATGACCAAGTCAAAACACACCGTTTTTTATGAAATGAATGATAGGAGTGTTGTGTGGGAGCACACAAACACGTTTGGCAAAATGAGAGAAAAAATGATATTGTTATTCAACGGTCAACATGTAAGCAAAAATGTACATAATAACACAAAATGATCGAACCGAGGTTCCAGACCTCGTGTGCGGCTCTGTAAGAGCCACATTTTTGCCTTTTTTCCCCAAACATTGTTATGCTCACCTTCTTAGCTCTCCAAGGCACTATGAATTATGCCATTGTGTGGAAGAGCAACCAAGATATGGTTGTTTTCACCAGCCATGGCAATCTGTTGTTGACAAAACTATGAACGGAAAGGACGACCAACAAAGACATCTTGTTTACAAAAACAAATTATGGCACTATTACAAAGCGCTCGTGGCCTTCATTCAGCCTTCATCCATTAAAACTAGGTACCAAGGGGTCCTTTGGCGCTTTTGAGCCTTTCAAGGATCAAGCCTCAGTCCTTGGAAAAGAACATCATCACCATCGCCCCTACCCCCCCCCCCCCCCCCCCCCCCCCCCCCCCCCCCCCATTTAGCCCGAATTCGAAATGAATAAGTCAATGCCAAATCGAGCTCAATTTTTTTGTAACGGGCTGGATCTCCAGCTCCTGCTCTGAAGTCGTCGTCAGAGTTCGCAGAATGGCGTTCTCAGTCCGCGTCAGGGGTTTACCCCCTTCGCAAGATTGAGGGGCAATCGTCATCAACGACCCAGAGCAGGGAGACTCGAATATTTCAAGTCTCCGGAGGCCCATTTCCGTTTTTAACCAAACCCCTGGTTTTGGGACCCAGACCGGGGGTTTTTACCTCAAACTCGTGTGTTCGCACGAGTTATTCCGTTTGTTTTACGTCGAAGTTTGTCATAAACGAACTTCGAGTTTCTTTTTGTTGTTCTGGCGCGAAATTGTCGCGTGCGAGGCACGCGGGCGATTTCGCGCCAGCAGTTTTGACCTCACTCTCGCTCCTCCTATCCCTCGTTCTCTCTTGCTCATTTGCAAGGAGGGTTGAGGGGGGGCGAGGGCACCGATCCGGCTGAGGCCGTGATCAGCGGCTGGCGGCTGGCCGGCCGGTGGCCGGCCGGTCGCTTGGCCGGCCGCCGGCCATCCAACCGGCCGGCAGCGAGATGGCCGACGGCCAGCGAATTGCTGGCCGCCGGCGAGCCCTCGCTGACGCGAGGGGTGGTGCGCAGCCACCCCTCGCATCAGCGAGGAGGGAGGGCCGAACCGGCCCTCCCGCTACATTCCTCCCTTGTTATGAACCGTCCCGGTTCATGAACAACAAGTAGGATTGTCAGTCAGTGAGTCATCAATATTGTGAAAGAAAATCAATAACTTCAATCACCAGCTAAACATGAACACGTGCATGGTACTTAGACCTAAGCTGTAGCTTGTAGGTCAGCACGGCTAGCGGCCTCCCCCCTTTAGGCTGGAGCGTCCGCGCGACAACCATGTTGGGCGTCCCCAACCTCCTATGGTCGCTGTCCATGAATGCTGCCCTGTGGGAATGTTGTTCACTTTTCCCGCGTTCAGGAAGTACCTCCTGCCACGCGTCGATCTGTGCGAGCTGCAAGCTCGCTCCAGTACTCGTTGACCACCCCTGTGGACAACCGAGATTCGGGTTCCCATGAATTGTGTTCAGGTCCACAACCGGCCCAATGAACAAGGTACTCCCTGACAACGCGCGACCAAAGAGTACGCTCTCCGTGCTGGAGTAGGCAAAGAACCTCGTATTGGCCGTCGGTAACCAGGACTGCTGGCGGTGGCTGAACGGTTCCTTCTGCCATGTATGGAGCCAACAGGCTCACATGAAACACGTCATGTATCTTCATACTCGACGGAAGTAGCAATCGGTATGCCACTGGCCCGATGCGTGCCACAATGGAAAACGACCCAATCCACTTCGGTAGAAGTTTTCTTGCCCCTGGCGACTTCAACGGAAGGTTTTTAGTGCTAAGTAGCACTTTGTCACCGATGTCAAATGACACCTCCCGACGACCTTTGTCGGCATATGCCTTTTGTCGTTTCCGAGCTGCTTGAAGGTGACCCTTCACCTCGTGTAACAAGGAGTCGATGCGCTCAGCAAAGGCTTGAGCGGAAGGAACCTGCCCTCCTGTACTCCCACTCTTCACCAATGAAGAGGGTACCACTGGATGCCGACCACTGTTCAACACGAACGGTGTGAACGGTATGGACTCGTTCACCAAGTTGTTCACCGCAAACTCTGCCGATGCTAGGAATTTGTCCCAATCATGCATGGCAGGGTCCACGTACATGCGGAGCATCTGCTCCAGAGTGTGATTCATGCACTCTGCTTGCGCGTCAGTTTGAGGGTGAAACGCTGTCGACATTTGCGACTCGCTACCGAAGTACTCGTGCATCTTTTGCCAGAACGTGCTTGCAAATTTTTGATCTCGATCAGAGATAATGCGCAACGGCAAGCCGTGGTACTTCACGACACCCTCAAAGAAGAGACGAGCGGTCTCCTCTGCGTTCACGTCAGTGGTTGTAGGAATGAAGTGTGTCATCTTTGTTAAAAGATCCACAACCACTAGTATTGCATTATGGCCACGGGCCGTGTCCGGAAGACCAGTAATGAAGTCCATGCTGACGCACTCCCATGGAGTCCCAGGAATGGGAAGCTGCTAGAGGAGTCCAGCAGGCTTCTTGTTACTAGCCTTATTCCGAAGACATGGGTCGCATGTCACGTAACACTTACGGACATCGACACTCCACCCTGGCCACCAATAGTGGTCCGAGAGTGCCTGTCCGGTCTTTCGAGGTCCCACGTGACCTGCGACCGGCGGGTCGTGGAACTGGGAGATAACCTTTGCTCGAAGGTCTCCAGAGTTTGGCACAACAACTTGTTCTCCGTGCAATAAGATTCTTGCGGCCTCCACCAAGCCGTACTTGTCCAGATTTTGAGAGTCTTGAAACCAAGAATCCACACAATATCCCATCCGGATCCTGTTTACAAAACAATTGTAATCGCTTATTTCTCGTGGTGGTTGACGCAGAGGTGCAGGGGGATCTGGTGGTTGTACGGTTGCTGTTGCAATGGTCATAAAACACCCACTGACCTTGGTGGTTGCCTTAATTTCCACAGGATGTCGGCCTAGTGGATCGGCCACATTGATGTGTCCTGGCCAATGTTCCCATGTGAACGAGAATCAACTAAGGTATTCACTCCAACGCGCCTGTCGTCTCGACAGGTTCGGTTGCATCTGGAAAAACACCAATGGATTATGGTCGGTCACGACCGTCACACCCGCTTCAGCACCCTCAAGGTAGCAACGCCACATCTTGAAAGCGTGTACTACTGCAAGGAGCTCTTGATCCCCAGTCGTGTACCGCGTTTCCGCGGGTATGAGCTTCCGGCTCTCATACGCAACTGGGTGACCGTTTTGCATGAGGACGGCTCCAAGTCCAACTACCTACGCATCAGATCGAACCTCCCACGGTTGCGATGGATCCGGAAGAGCTAGGACGGGCACCGTGGAGAGAAGCTCTTTGACTTTGAGAAAAGCGTTCTCGCAATCAGATGTCCATTCCCAAAACACGTCTTTTCGCGTGAGCCTGGTTAGCGGTGCTACCAGGGTCGAATACCCTTGCATAAACTGTCGAAAGTAGTTTGCAAGGCCGAGGAAAGACCAAATCTGCCCAACATTTTCGAGGCGTGGCCAGTCCACAATGGCTTGGACTTTTCGTGGGTCGACGCGGATGCCGTCCTTGTCGACGATGTGTCCAAGGTATTCGAGCTCATCTTGTGAAACTTGCACTTGCTCACTTTCGCATGGAACTTCTGTTCCGAAGGTTTGCGAGAACTTCGCGCATATGTTCTATGTGCTCTTCCATTGATTTGGAGAAAACCAAGATGTCATCCAGGTAAACCAAGACAAACTGTCCGAGTTGCTTTGCGAACGTTCGGTTCATTTCTCCTTGGAAGGTTGCCGGGGCATTTGTAAGCCAGAAGCATAATACCCGGAACTGATAGTGTCCCATGTGCGTTCGAAATGCGGTTTTGGGCACATCATCTTCTGTGATGCAGATTTGATGGTACCCTTGAGACAAATCCAAGGACGAAAATACTATTGCGCCTTGGAGTTGGTAGAAAAGGTCCTCAATTCGCGGTAAGGGGAATCGATTTTTCACTGTTAGCTTGCTCAACGCCCGGTAATCCACGCACATGCGTAAACCACCGTCCTTCTTGTTCACAAAAGGATCGGCGAACCGTACGGTGAGCTACTAGGCTCAATCTACCCATTTGCAAGGTACTCTTTAATTTGGCGTTCGGCCTCTCACCTTTCTGCTGGACTAAGGCGATACATGGGTCTGAACGGAGGAGTCGCCTCTGGTTGCAGCGGAATCGTGTGGCCCATGTGTCTTTCTGGTGGAAGCCCAGCCGGTGGGTCTTGGAATACATCCAAGAACTCCGCCAATAGAGATCTGATCTCTTGTGGCGTGTCTTCCGTCACGTCGTCCTCCACTTTCTGCAGCTGAGCCAAGAAGTATCGACAACCTTGTCGAATACGTCTCTTGACCTGCATTGCAGACAAGCTGGCATGGACTTTGAGTCGGGTCGGTGATAATTCCGTACTTAGAATCAACGTAAAGGGGCGTTGTCCTTTTCGGAGGATCAAACGCTTTCATTCAAAGCACATTAGAGCCTTGTTGTCACTGATCCAGGGATCGCCTAGCACCACGTCAAACGGGTCAAGAACGTTGAGTACCTTCAACGTGACACTTTGTGTGTACCCTTGAATACAAATTTTTGCTTTACAAGTACCGATCACGGGTACCGTACGGTTGTCACCAACAACAACTGTGCCATTCGATGGCTCGTACTTCAGGCCAACCCGACGGGTAAAGCCAAGGCTGACAAAAGAGTCGTCCCCTCCACTGTCAGCAAGTACGTTCACGGGACCACCAGCTAGGTGTCCTTTGAACTGCATCGTCATACTGCCTCCACTCTTCCGAGTGAACAGACTCGACGACGGTAAGGCGAGCTTGTGATAAACATGGAATCTGTACGATGGGCGTCGTAACTCCCATGATTCACCCACTCGAGTCCACATCTTGTGGGCACGTGTGAATTCGGCCACCACTTTCCAGTGCTTAAATTCCAGTGTCTAGGTCGAAATCGTCGACTAAAGGTACTGCAAATGTGATTGAACTCATCGCTTTGAGGGCGTTTGCTTCAATCACTGGGTTACACAACTCTTACACAGTGGTTGGTGTCGCCACCACTAAGCAGGTTCAGTCATGCATCTTGTCTGGTGATGCAAGATTTAGTGGGCAATGTCGGTCAGCAAGTGCAGAATGAGGTTCAATGAGAGGGGAGAAAACAACAGAGAAATTTGAACTCGTCAAAAACTCAAATTGTTTAACATCCTTGTCTAAAAACATGAACTCACAGTCGTGATCCAGTTTTATCCCTGAGTGGTCCCCACTGACGTCACTCAGGGATGGGGAAAACCCGCCCCATGGCCCTGTCCGTTACCACGGCCGGGCCCATTGCCGCGACCGCGACCCTGTCCACGGCCTTGTCCGCGGCCTCCTCCTGCACCATCCCCACGAGGTGCTGCTGCTGCAGCTAGCACTGCGGCCTCTTGGCCACCAGCAGCCTCAGGGCATCGAGCCCTAAAGTGGCCCGGCTGGATGCAGTTGTGGCAGAGCCCTTTTGCGGAAGGCTGCGACACTTACGCGCCACCTGCAGCTCGTCATTCTCGCCGCTGCGCTTGTTGTTGGGACCCTTGTGTCCACCAGCCTTCTTGGCTAGAGGATTTGTCGGCTGCTTGCCCTTGGCCCCGCCTCGCTGTCCGGCTGACCCACCAGCCCCTGCAGCGTCCACGCGCATGTCGTGACCCTGTTGTGCACGCGCGTTCGGCCGTGCATCAGAGAAGTGCTTCGGGTTCGCCGAATACACTTCGCTCATGTAGTCACGCAACACCCTCCAGCTTGTCCAAGCTTGGCTAGTGGCTGTCGTGGTGGTCTTGTCCTTCAGCTTCTCGCTAGCAAGACCATCACGCAAGTACTCCAGCAGCATGCACTCTGGGTACTTGAACGTCTGAGTGCCATTGTCCTCGGTGAAGCTTTCGGCTTCCTCCACGAGTGCGGTGAACTCGCTTAAGTAGGATTCGAGCGAGCTGCCCAGCTGCCTGAAGTCTTTGATCTTGTGGAAGGCGCGCTGCGCCTCCTCACGTTGGGTGCACTTCTTGCGCATAATCACGCAGAAGGCCTCTCACGGCATGGGCTGCCACTCGAGGTGCGGCTGCTGCGCACTCCACTCCTTGACCACGTACTTGAAGAGTTTGTCTTCAAGCTGCGTCGTGGGAAGGTCGTCCCACTGACTGAGTGGCGCCTTGTTGACACGTAGGATGTGCTCCATGCGGTTCAGCCAGTCGGTCAGCTTCACGCCGTTCCGGAAGATCTCCACATTATGGAGGAAGGACGTGTTCATGACCGACCCCGAAGTCGTCAAGGTAGGCAAGTCGTCGCTGCCGTCGGCAGTGGCCTCCGCAACTACGGCACGCTGCACTTGCTGCTGCATCCGCACCTGGGTCACGCTCTGCAATGCTTTGTCAAGGTCGTTGCATCGGCGGCTTGCCTCATGGGCGGCGAGGCGCTACAGCTGACGATCACGGTCAAGGTCCATGATGCTCTGCCCAACGTGGGCCAGCAGGTTGGCGAACGCGAACTTGAGCTCTGATGTCGTCAGAGCATCAGCGATAGCCTCCAGGGCCTCGCGTTGTCTGTGCACCCTTACCTACTGCAAGAGGGTACGGTTCGCGTACACGCCTCCAAGGAGCCCCACCTTTCGGAGGAGACTGTCGTCGGCGACGACGTTCGAGTGGGCGCTGCCTTGCCCCATTGCAGCCGCATCATAGGAAGGAGGGTCCGCCCCCATTCCTCCGAGTGGTGCCGTATCTCCACCACCGGTGGTGATCTTGAGTCGGCCTGCGGCCTTGGCAGCAAACTCCGCGAGCCTACGACGGTCATCGCAAATTGCCTTCGCGGCAACGTCGTCTGGCTCGTTCTCGCGGGAACTTTCCGTGTGGCTGCTTTCAACGCCCTTGCTGCTTTCGGCAGTCTCGCTGCCGTTGGCAACTTCAGGCGATGCGGCGAGCGTCTTGCCCTTCTCGAGCAATCGGCTCGAGTTCGTTGCACGACGATGGCGATGGTCGCGATCCTCGTCGCCTTTGCCATCGTCGACGTCGTGCTCTTCGTCCGGGTCCTCCTCCGGAAGATCCTCCTCCATCGCGTCGTCCGTCGCATGGGGGTCGCCCATGTGCACGTTGACGTGCTCGTCGAGCATCTTTGCGGCCTTCGCACGCTTCTCGGTGTCGCCAAGGTTGGCGTCGGTTGCCTTAGGCGGTAGGGTTGCCCTTGGCGGTACGGTTGCCTTTGGGTTGGCAACCGTGCTCACGACGGCGGCTCCCAAAACTTGGAATCCGCCGAGAGCTCGTGGTGACGCCGTCACCATTTTGCCCTTGTTGGTCCTAGACGGTCCGGCACTTGCCATCCCGTCGTTCGTGCAACTAGCACGTGAAGGTTGTTGTGAGGATCACCCCACAACGAGGGGGAATCGCCTCCTAAAACTCCTTGCTCTCACGATCGATGAGGCAATTGTAAATTCAATTTCTATTTTCCTAGGCCGCCACGTCGGCACAAGCTTGTGGTTTTTGGGACTAGACTTCCTAAGCCGTGACTCACGGCGATTGGCAAGCACTAGTACCTAGGAAAACAGAAAACTACAATACAAGGAATTGACAAGAAGTGTGAGTACCGCTCACAAAGCTAGAACAAACAATAGGAAAGGAATTACACAATTCCTAGCAATTCCTCCAATCCTTCTTCTAGCTTCTTGTCTTCTTCTTGTCTTTTTGTCTTCCTTGGCCTCCTCTTGAGTCTTCTTTGCGCGTCTTGCGCCCTTTGACAGCGTCCTCCTTGAGTCGGCGGCGTTGGGGGAGCCGCCAAAAGTCCCCAAGTTTTCACCCTCCTTCTTTTGAGGGTGCTCTCATGTCGTGGGAGTCCTTAATCTTGGGGAGGGACGTTGTCCCAATTTTTTGATGAAGGAGGTTCGAAGGAGCCTTGAAAATGAGGATGATTTTGTGGTTTTAGAGGTGGGAACTCCCCAACCCGCCCCACAAAAATCCTCCTAGACCCCTGGAAGTGTGAACAGACTGGAAGAAAGTGGCTCCAACAAGTAGGATTTTTTTCCAGCTTTGCAATGCACTTTACGGCGCTTCAATCCGTGAAGTGTTGATGCTGTAGTCCCTTCTGGCGTTTCTGCTGCTGTTGGCAGCTGCCGGCGGCGTTTTATCTATGTCGTAGCTGCCGTTTCCGTCGAACCCTTGATCGCGAGGGTCGTCTCGCTCTGAGAACCACTGTAACGGGCCGGATCTCCAGCTCCTGCTCTGAAGTCGTCGTCGGAGTTCGCAGAATGGCGTTCTCAGTCCGCGTCAGGGGTTTACCCCCTTCGCAAGACTGAGGGGCAATCGTCATCAACGACCCAGAGCAGGGAGACTCGAATGTTTCGAGTCTCCGGAGGCCCATTTCCGTTTTTAACCAAACCCCTGGTTTTGGGACCCAGACCGGGGATTTTTACCTCGAACTCGTGTGTTCGCACGAGTTATTCCGTTTGTTTTACGTCGAAGTTCGTCATAAACGAGCTTCGAGTTTCTTTTTGTCGTTCTGGCGCGAAATCGTCGCGTGCGAGGCACGCTGGCGATTTTGCGCCAGCAGTTTTGACCTCACTCTCGCTCCCCCTATCCCTCGTCCTCTCTTGCTCATTTGCAAGGAGGGCAAGGGGGGGGGTGAGGGCACGAGGCCACGAGGCCTCGCCCTCGAGGTCCTCGTTGTGAACCGGGTGTGCTAGCCTCAACCGGATGGTGGAGGCACCAACCGGTGGCAACGGCGACCAAGGGGAGGCCGGTGCACACCAACCCGGCGTTGCGGAAGCGTAGGATTGTCTTGGGGGAGCACGGGAACACGTGTGGCAACGTGGGAGTAAACTGTACTTGTTATTCAAGTGTCAACATATAAGACTATATGTACATGATGACACATCCTAGGCGACCCGAGGTCGCCGAGCCGTGCGCGGCTCCGTATGGACCTAGGATGAGTGTTATCGCTCCACCATCACGTAGCTCATCTTGCCAGCTTTCCAACACACCAAGAATGGCATCATTCCGTGAAGGAACGGCCGAGATATGGCCGTTTCCGTGAACCACGGCAATCTGCCACTGGCAGCACCACTAGCGCCGGTGACGGCCGCCCGAAGCGCCCTTTCTGGTAATAACGCACCGGGGCGCCATTCTGAAGCACCCTTGGCCCTCAATGATCCTTGACTCATTGAATAACCGGGCCCCAAAGGGCGCCTCGGCCTTGTTGGGTCTTCCGAGGGTCGAGTCTTGGTCCTTGGGGATGAATTCCCGTCATCTGTTTTCCCCTCGGCCGGTCCAACCTTTGGCCGGGCGTATCTTCATGAATTCTTGATGGATCGACCCCGTTCTTGGATCAATCTCACATGGTTTTTCCTGTAGATTCCAATTCCAAAGTCATTTTGTAAATTCAAGAAAGCCACAAGCTGTAATCAGTGCCGTTGGCACTGCCCGGCTTACACTACCCCCCCCTTTAGGAGCGAGCCGTCCCGGTTCGCTCTTGATAGTCCCGGAGGATGGCATTCACCCCGCCAACAGTGAAGTTGTGGGCCGGCTTCCATGAGTTGTGGGTTGCGTCGTAGCCCCTCCACTTGACCAGGTACTCCCATCCACGGCCACGACGACGGTGGTCAAGGATGGCCTCCACCTCAAACTCTTGCTGGGCTTCGATCACCACCGGAGGGGGAGGCGCAGAACTGCGGCCAGGAAAATTCTCGGCCGGGTCATGGTAGAGCTTGAGTTTGGAGATGTGGAACACGTCGTGGAATGGTATGGAAGGCGGGAGAGCCAACCGTGCCACCACGGGTATCCGCATTTTGAGCACCTTGAACGGACCAAGCCATCAGGGTTTCAATTTGTCCGTTCGAACCCCGCGAAGCTTGACATGCGCGCTGTTGAGAAGCACGCAATCACCGACCTTGAGCATTGCGTCCAAGCGTCGGCGGTCCGCTTGCACTTTCTGCTGCTCTTGCGCCTTCTTTAATGCATGTCACGTCGCCGCTCAAATCTGCTTGAAGTCGTGTGCGGTAGACTCCACCGCGGGCAGGTTGCTTGCGACGTGCAAACTGAGGGGCGTGGCGGGCACCGTCCCGTTCACCACCTCAAATGGCGCCTTGCCGGTGGAGGCGGACGTGGCAGAGTTGTACGCCAGTTTAGCGACCGGCAATCGCTGGTCCCACGCCGTCTCGTCCGGATCACCCACTGTACGGAGGAGCTGCTCTAGCGTCTGGTTCGTCCGCTCCGTTTGCCCGTCAGTTTGGGGATGAAAACTAGTCGACAGCTGCACCTTGCTGCCGTACCGCTCCATGAGTTCTCGCCAGAACTTGCTTGTGAAACGCGGGTCACGGTCGCTCACAATGGANAATGTTTTGTCGACGGAGAAGTGACCACTCGGGCCACTGTCATGGCATTCCTCCAAAATCAGCTGCCGAAGTGCGGGCACCGCGGGAACCACCACTTGTTGCGTGCCGCGCCGTCGCCAATACGGCGCCTCGAAGAAAAATCTCCGAGCGTCGTACTCCCCATGCGCCTCGTATCCCTCCGTGAAGAGCTTCACAAGGAAGGCATCCTCGTGGATGGTGAGAGACGCGACCCGCATCATCAGGTCCGGTCGCCGTGAGAGTGCATCGGCTGGGTTGATGCGACCCGGCCGGTACACGATTTCGTAGTTGAAGTGCGACTCGAGGTACTCCACCCAACGCGCTTGCCGCCGGCTCAGGTTCGGCTGCGTCTTGAAGTACTTCAACGCGTGGTGGTCTGTGTAGACCGTGCATTTTCGCGCCTCGAGGTAGCACTGCCAGTTCTTGAAGGCTGCAACCACGGCGAGCATCTCCTTGTCATGGGTGGCGTAGTTCAGCTCCGCCCCGCGCAACTTGCGCGAGTAGTAGGCGACCAGCTGTGCCCCGTTGCCAAAGTCCTGCAAAAGGATTCCACCAATGGCCAGGTCCGATGCATCCGTCGCCATTTCAAACTCACGGCCGCTGTCGTCCAAGTGCAAGGCCGGCGCGGAGGTCAGAGCCCGTTTGAGATTCTTAAAGGCTTCTTGTATGCTAACTCCCCAACTCCACTCGCGATCCTTGCGAGTGAGATTGGATAGAGGCGCTGACACTCCCGTGTAGCCAAGGATAAACCTGCGGTAGTAGTTGCAGAAACCAAGGAACACTTGCACATCGTGCACACTACGCAACTTCGGCCACTCTTGCACGGCCGACGCCTTGCGCGGGTCCATGGCAATCTGTCCATTGCCAATTATGTGTCCAAGGAATTCAACTTTCCCCACCGTGAACTCACACTTAGAGAGTTTTGCAAAAAGTTTCTCCTTCCGCAAAATTTCGAGGACCTTCTTCACATGCTCCTCATGCTCCTCCGCCGTCCTACTATACACCAAGATGTCGTCGAGGTACACCACCACGAAGTCATCCAAGTACGGCCTGAAGATGTTGTTCATCGCCGCCATGAAGGTGGCCGGCGCATTGGTCAACCCGAAAGGCATCACGAGGAACTCGTAGTGACCATAGCGGGTACGGAAAGCCGTCTTTTCTACATCATCTGCTGCAATGCGGATCTGGTGGTAGCCGGAACGGAGGTCGATCTTTGTGAAGAAGCGAGCCGCACGGAGTTGATCGAAGAGCTCCTCAGCTCGTGGAAGCGGGTAGCGGTTCTTGATGGTCAACTCGTTCAACGCCCGGTAGTCCACACACATGCGCATCTCCCCTGTCTTTTTCTGCACAAACAAGACCGGTGCAGCGTAAGGAGACAAGGAGGGGCGGATGAAGCCCTGTTCCGTCATCTCGGTCAGCTGCTTCTTGAGCTCCTGCAGCTGCGCGTCGCTCATGCGGTACGTTGCCCAAACAGGCGGGCGTGCTCCAGGTTTGAGGTCGATGCGATGGTCCACGTCCCGCTTTGGTGGCAGACCCGCCGGGAGGGTGTCGGGGAACACGTCTTCAAACTCCGTACACACCTTTCGAAGCCCTTCGGGCACCGCGGCAAACTTGCCTTGGACCCCCGGCTGCTTACAAGTCGCCCCATGCGCCACAGCAGGCACCACGTCCTCTGGTTCGTCGAAATCGTCTTCCACGTCTCGCACGAACGCCAGAAAAATCTGCTCCCTTTTTAAAATCGCGCGCTTGAGCTGCACCAAATTCAGCATCATAGGCGCCGATTCCTCCTTGCGAGGCACCGACTGCTGCGGCGCTTCCTCCTCGCAAGTCTCCTCCTCCGCGGCCTCTTCCTTGGACCACGTAGGCAGGGGGTACTCCTTGTCTCCAAGCTTGACTGAGACGATGCGCGCCTCCCAATTGACGACGGGGTTGTACTTGTGGAGGAAGTCACGACCGAGGATCAAATCGTAATCCTTCATCAGGCACACCCGGTATACGGTCGTTATGCGAAGCTTCCCCACGCGAATGGAGAGGGGACGGGCCAGGCACCCCACTTCAATCGTACCATCCACTTGGTTAGCGGTCCGCTTCTTGCTTGTGAGCGCAAGGCCCCACTTCCGAGCACACTCCATGCTCACAAAACTGTGGCTCGCGCCACAATCCAGTAGGCTCCCCACCTTCTCCTTGACGCCTTTCACTCGCGCCTCCAAGAGAAGTGCGGGCTGCTCCTCCTCATACCTCGCGTCCCATGCCTTGACCTCGGAAACCCCCTTAACTGCCGCAAGGCGTTCGGGTGGGCGGTCAACTGGCGGTTTGGACTGAGAGGAGCCAAGAGTAACGCCATCTACTCCCGGCTCTCCTCGTTTCCCGACTCCTTTGTTGGTTTCTCTACTTCCTTCGTGGCTTGCTTCCCCTTCCCTTGCCACTTACCCTTGCCGTCGCCCTTCTTTGGACTCCGACAATCACGCGCAATGTGGCCAGGCTTGCCACAGTTGTAGCACTTGCGCTGTTGCAACGCTCCGATCTCCATGGGCGCGACGTCGCTCTCGGCCCGCTTGCCATAACCACCACCAAGATAGTTGTGAATGTTGGCATGAGCCCGTTGCATGCACGAATCGTACCGTTCAGCTGCTGCGATCATTGCCGATAGGTCGTCGTTGAGGTCGTGCATCACCGTCATAGCGCGGGCATCGTTCTTAAGGCCGTTGCTGTAGTGGAAGCACAATTCGTGGGAGTTGAAGCCACAGTTGGCGACGATCTCACGAAACCTGCGGGTGTATTCGGCGACGCCGCCAGTTTGGCGAAGCCGACGCAGCTTGGCACGCGCGTTGTTCCTCACGTCACCCACGGTGAAACGCTTGATGAACGCCTCCGTGAACTCCTTCCACGAGGTCGGCCATTTCGGGGTACTGTCGCCACTGCTGCACATTGGAGCCGATGGGGTTGAGATTCCGGTTGCGGCCGCAATGCCGGCGACCATTGCTGCTCCACTGCTGTGTGGATTGGACCGCATCACATCGGCCCACCAATCCAATGATGCCCCTCTCAATAGGGTTACGGCATAGTCGCAGCGCGCCTCGTACCTTGAGGCATCCACGCCGATGGCGGTGAGGTACAATTCCAGTCCGAGTATCCAAGCATGCGGAGCTGGCCCATCCTTCTTCGACGGGTCAAACGACTCCGGCTTGGGCAGGCTCTGGACGCCCACCGCAGGTACGTTAGCGGTGGCAACTGCCACTGGTGTTGTCACTAGACACTTCGCGAGCTCTTGATTGAGATACTCGTTCTGCTTCTCCAACAGATCCATCTTGGCCTGCATGTCGGCGAGCAACTTCTGCAACGCTGCGGCTGCTGATACTTCGCCTTGCGCGTCAAACGCCGCGGCCAACGAGGACGAGCCGGTTGAAGTCATCTTCACATCCGGTACAACTTCTTCCTCAACGGGTCCTCCGGTTACCGCCTTGTCACCGGAGTGCGTGGTTGGCCTTGGGCATGGATCCGCCAAAGAGACGAGATGCGTGCTGGTCTACGCTGACCAGGAGAGGTTGCCACGTAGATGATTGTGCCCCTGAGCCAAGGGTGGCTCTGATACCAAGTGTGAACCGGGCTCGGTGTGCTAGCCTCAACCGGATGGTGGAGNCAACTTCTTCCTCAACGGGTCCTCCGGTTACCGCCTTGTCACCGGAGTGCGTGGTTGGCCTTGGGCATGGATCCGCCAAAGAGACGAGATGCGTGCTGGTCTACGCTGACCAGGAGAGGTTGCCACGTAGATGATTGTGCCCCTGAGCCAAGGGTGGCTCTGATACCAAGTGTGAACCGGGCTCGGTGTGCTAGCCTCAACCGGATGGTGGAGGCACCAACCGGTGGCAACGGCGACCAAGGGGAGGCCGGTGCACACCAACCCGGCATTGCGGAAGCGTAGGATTGTCTTGGGGGAGCACGGGAACACGTGTGGCAGAGTGGGAGTAAACTGTACTTGTTATTCAGGTATCAACATACAAGACTATATGTACATGATGACACATCCTAGGCGACCCGAGGTCGCCGAGCTGTGCGCGGCTCTGTATGGACCTGGGATGAGCGTTAGTGCTCCAGCATCACGTAGCTAATGTTCCCAGCTTTCAAACACACCAAGAATTGCATCATTTCGTGGAGGAACGGCCGAGATATGGCCGTTTCCGTGAACCACGGTAATGTGCCGCTGGCAGCACCACTAGCGGCGATGACGGCCGCCTGAAGCGCCCTTTCTGGTAATATTACACCGGGGCGCCATTCTGAAGCACCCTTGGCCCTCAATGATCCTTGACTCATTGAGTAACCGGGCCCCAAGGGGCGCTTCGGCCTTGTTGGGTCTTCCGAGGGTCGAGCCTTGGTCTTTGGGGATGAATTCCTGTCATTTGTTTTCCCCTCGGCCGGTCCAACCTTTGGCCGGGCGTATCTTCCTGAATTCTTGATGGATCGACCCCGTTCTTGGGTTGATCTTACATGGTTTTTCCTGTAGATTCCAAATCCACAGTCATCTTGTACATTCAAGAAAGCCACAAGCCGTAATCAGTGCCGTTGGCACTGCCCGGCTTACACTCGTGGCCTCCTAGCCGCCGATCCGGCTGAGGCCGCGATCAGCGGCTGGCGGCTGGCCAGCCGGTGGCCGGCCGGTCGCTTGGCCGGCCGCCGGCCATCCAGCCGGCCGGAAGCGAGCTGGCCGACGGCCAGCGAATTGCTGGCCGCCGGCCAGCCCTCGCTGACGCGAGGGTTGGTGCGCAACCACCCGTCGCATCAATGAGGAGGGAGGGCTGAACCGGCCCTCCCGCTACATTTTCCTTCAGCTTGAGGAAACCTCAACAAGTAAGCATTCTTATTTGGAACAGTCTGGCTTAGAGTGGTAGGTATGGATCTCGAGTGTTGATTCTGTTTTCAAATTGTCATTGATTCACGCCAGGTTGCTTCCCTGTACTTCATGTCATTGCTCCATGTGCTATCATTACAAGAAAAGAAACGAGAGAAATTATCATTTCAATCTTCATAGGTCCACAACTTGAGTGGTTTTGGGTTGACTGTCTAACGCCATTTGTTGCATGTTCTATTGCTATTATTGTCTCTGGATTCTAGTGCATTGCAAACTGTGATCCCTCCATTTCCCAAGTCTTCGCGAACTAAAAACGCTTTAAATTCATGTGATATATTTAATTCACCATGATTTCTGCAAATTCTGCGATCATGTAGGCGGAAAAGATGTGCATAAGACATGTGCGAGGCTGATGCGTAGGAGTAAAGGCGACTGGTGAAATTGTACTGAAGACTCTCGGATGAAAATTTCCACGTAAGAGGAATCGTAATAAAGTATAGCCTGCGGTATTGTATGTATCCTTCAAGAGCTAATTAGCCCGGTTTGTGTCCTGGGGTTTGGAGTCGGTTTCATCATTAGAAGTTCTTGGTCGTCAGTCGATGTCGACAATTGGCGAAAAACAAGATCGCCTGGCCTAGTTCGGTGGTTCATGCACTCCCCGCGTCGTCGGCAACGCCGTTGTTGCCGCGCGAAGGTGAAGGCGGTTTCGGGGTTGCCGGAGGCGCCTGAAGATCATGTAGGCCGCCGCTGCTATCCGCAGCAAGCTCTATCGGTCACCGAAGCAGCACTGCTGTGGCGCAGCACCTCCGTGTGGCACGCTGTCGATTCAACCTGCCGCTGCGTCGAAGTGCGAAAACCACCAAGAAACCATTTACTCGTCGGAGAGGTCTGTGCAGCTTCTCTACAGATCGGACGACTTTTGCCTTGAACCTCCGCTAGTCGGAAGGACCTGTGTGCAACTAATCTCCAGCTTGGACCGCTCTTGCCTTGTGAGTAGGCTCTCTCTGCTCTTCGCGCCTTCAGCCTTGGGATTTCTGCGCACTGGAGGAAAACGCATCACGCACCGTGGAAGAGACAAGGGTAGGCGTGCAGTGACTCCTCGAGCAAGATTAAACACGTTTAGACGTTTTGCAAAACGTGTAAACTTGTTTAGGTTTTAGACGTTTTGCAAAAGCCTAAACTTGTTCAATCCTGCAATGATTCCTCGAGTAAGGAGGGATAGCTCGTGTCGCCAGCAGGGACAGGCCTCACTGACGCAGGACCAACGTCCGGGCACCACCGGAACTCAATCCGCGCGTCCATGCGCGTGTGCGGGGTGAGGGGTAAGGGAAGTGCAGGATGGGACAGGCACTCGAGGAGGAGGTCAGCGGCAATACCTTCGGGGATGCAGAAGTGCGCGCGTTGCGTGCGGACTATGGCCAGCACCCTGTGCCGCGTCATCACGCCTCGTCACCGAGCCCCAAGACAGAACAAGGCATTTCTCCTGCTGTAGGGGCAGTCCCAACTGCAGAAGCCGTAGCAGAGACAACGTGTGCCTCAACCGATAAGAATGCAACAGGAGAACGTTTGGAAGCTATTCCTGCCTATGCCTCAGCGCCGTTGGTTCCACCTGTACCACCACCGTCACCTTCAGCTGCTAAAGCAGCAGCAGTTTCACCCCCAGCTACAGGGACAAGAACCATTCCTACTGCTCCTGCCGATAAATCCGTCCCAGCAAGCCTTGCTACTCAACTTGTCTGCGACGTCCCTGCTGCTGCTGCTGCTGCTGCTGCTATTGCTACTGCTGCTGCTGCTGCTGCTGGTAGTGCTGTTGCTGCTGCAGCTGTCGGCGCTGCTCCTGCTTCTGCTGAAACTGTCGCATGTGCCAGTGAGGTCCGAGAACAGGAGCAAGGGCAGGAGCGCTTGCAGGTACGAGTCTCGCGCATATCAATGAGAGGCTTCAAGAGCTACGAGAAGAAGGTGGTGATTGGCCCCATCAACGGCGCCATCACTTGCATCGTCGGCAGCAACGGCGCTGGAAAATCCGTGAGCTGGCCACGTGTACCCTACACCACTTGCCGTTGAATTTTGCTGCTGGCTGTCGCCTTTGATCACAGCGTCATCTGCCTGTTCCAGGATTGAACTGCGATGCTTTCTTTGTGCTCTCTCTCTCTCTCTCTCTCTCTCTCTCTCTTCCCCCCCCCCCCCC
>SZWC01024802.1:4086-14158 GCA_023375785.1 Penium margaritaceum | reverse complement strand
TCCCCCCTCCCCAAAAAAACAACTCTCCAAAATTTCACCCCACCAAATCCCTCCCGCACACAGCTTTAACGAGTGTCTATACCAATCAGAAGATCTCTCATGCCTCTGCCTCCCACCATTGCCCCTACACACTCACCCCGGCCGCATGTGCCATGGCTCGAAATTGCCCCAGAAGCGCATCGACTCGTGCGTCGAGCTCATAGTCAACAGCCACAGTGTTGTCGCCGCCCTCTCTCTGTCTCGCGTCGTACAGCCACCGCTGCTCCGTCTCCGAGTCCAGCACGTGCACCGCCGCTATGCTGTCGCCCGGCACCAGCTGCCGCAGCGCGTACGCAAACGCCTGCGCCTCACCATAACGAAGAAAACCACACCCACGGGGACCATACCATCACATCACGGAAGACGTGGCAACGGCTCTTTCGAATCGCCCAGCTCCAACATGACATGTCAATGACATGCCAATGACATGCCAATGTGTGCCGTGGACAAAATGTTTGTTCACTCAACAGAACAGAGGCCTTGCATCATCTCCAACAAAAGCGAGCAAGCCATTGCGTCAGAGGAGGCACTGCATTGCATGAGGTTCGTCCTCGGAGACTTCCGGCTCCAACAGAAGCCAAAGTGCCAAGCTTCCAGTTCACCTCCTCCTCCTCCCTCATGACGTCACTGAGCTGAAGCAAGCCATGACCGGAACATGGCAAAAAAACAATCCGTCAAACGCAGCACATGGCCAACAAAGCAGCCAAACCCCACCTCAGCCGAAGCGTGCGAGTCGTCCACCGCCGGCAGCATTGCACGATTGTAGTCTCTTACACGTTTTGCAAAACGACTAAGAAATTACAATCCTGCAAACCCCACCTCAGCCGAAGCGTGCGAGTCGTCCACCGCCGGCAGCATTGCACGATTGTAGTCTCTTACACGTTTTGCAAAACGACTAAGAAATTACAATCCTGCAAACCCCACCTCAGCCGAAGCGTGCGAGTCGTCCACCGCCGGCAGCATTGCACGATTGTAGTCTCTTACACGTTCTGCAAAACGACTAAGAAATTACAATCCTACAAACCCCACCTCAGCCGAAGCGTGCGAGTCGTCCACCGCCACCAGCACCCTCGTGCGCCTCGCCTCAGCGCTCCGTCCGGCCTCTGTCCTCGCAGTGGCCCCAGTCGCCCTCATGCTCGCACTAGCGGTGCAGGTTGTGCCGTTGTCCCCACTGTCTGTGCGCAAGCACGGCCGTCCGCTCCTGTCCTCCGTCCGAAATGCAACGCCACTCGGCTGTGTGCTGGCGCGACTTGGACTACAGCTCGCAGCGTCGTCGATGCTGGCAGACGACACGTCAGCATTGGATTTGCCTGTCCCCGTGGCAACAGCAGAAGCCCAGCCGGGAGGGAAGGAGGAGGTGGCAGTGGCAGTGGCAGTGGTGGTGCAGGGAGCGGATACCATATGCTTGGGGAGAAGAGAGGGACGAATTGTGGCCGAGTGAGGGGGAGAAGTTGGGTTGAGTGTCGGGGAAGAAGCGACGGACGAAAAGGAGGTGCTGCTGTTTCTGGTGCTGTCAATGGTGGGTGCGCTGCTGCTCCTGCCGGCCTTGATGATGACGCCGTCGTTGCCGGCGTCCGTGGCCGCGGCCCAGCCGGGGGGGTGTGAGGAAGCGTCGCGGTCAATGGAGTCTGGGAAGGGATGTGCGGCAGAGTGGGAGGGGGAGAGACCGGGGGAAGCGAGAGAGGGCTGGGAGGAGACTAGCACGGGCACTGCGAAGCCAGGGAGGGGGTGATGGTGGTGGTGCTGGTGCTGGTGCTGGTGCTGGTTCTGGTGAGGGTGAAGGTGGGGGCGGTGGGGTTGGTGGGAGTGGGAAGAAGACTGAGGATGTGGTTGAAGATGTGGTTGGAGGTATGTCTGGTTGGACGAGGCCCACCCAGGCGGTTGTGAGAGGTTGGATTGGTGCGGAGGTGACGGAAGGATGGGCGATGCGGGCTGCGAGTTGTCCATAGACAACGACAAGTGGACGAAACGTTTCGTCTGGGGTGGGGATGGATGCGTCCTGCAACCTGTTACTGCGACGTTGACGCTGACTTGGCAGTGCGAGTAGGAGTGGCAGTCGCTGTGCAACTCCACGGTGGGAAAAGGATTGCCACGGGTGCGGTTGTACCAGCAGCGACTGGGAAGCTGCGGTGTGGGTGCTCAGACCTCTGTGCAGCTGTAAGACAGCAACGCCAACGGTCGTGTAAAGCGACTCTCCCTCCAGCCCCTCCCCTACGAGTCAGAGGTGGGCGTGGGGGGGGGGAGGGACGAAGTGAAGGAATGCACGACAAAATGGGGGATTCTAGGAGGATGAACATGCCCATACCAACATTTGCGACCGAGCTACTAGATACCCACGAGATTTGAGGCTGTCGTGCCCGCATGTGCTGAAAATGGCACCAGATACCCAGACCACTTTCATTGTCAGAGCGTATCCATTGTCCGCAGTATTAAAGACGGCATATTGGAGTCAAACATATTACACACGGAATACCACGGTGTATAAAATTACTCACCGCATACCCACTAAGAATAGAGGCGAATAGTCAACATTAGACAAACGCGACCCTAGTGGTCATCCGGCCGGATGTGTACGCGACAGTTTGTTGTACTCGCCAAAAAATCTTACCTGTCCGTTTGATTACTTGGAGTGTAGCCGATGGCGATAGCGTCGCTAAGCATTGCGATTGGTTGTTACGTGGACGATTGGCGACCGCTCGAACACGCGGTTCATTTGCCACTACCACGCACATCACATAGTGCGGAGTCCCCTTGCTGACTGTGTGAAACGGCTACACTTAAAAACTCACCCGGTTCGCAACTTGCACTTTTGAGTTCGCGATTGTTCGCGCTACCGGCGCGATAGGGCGAGACCTATCCACGAGTGATATGGACCCGATGCATGTAGACCGCCCACTACCTCCGATGGACGGTTGAGGAGACATCCAACACACTCGACGCAGTCCATGGGGTGTGGACATACCCTCTCCGCCCAAACCAACATGCGAAGAGGCCAAGGCTGCCTGGCGCCAAGTGAAGGCTAAGTGGGACGCCATGTATGACCATGCACCACCTGGTCCGCACACTATGTGTTGGATCCTGAGTATGCGGGCTCCAACTAGTCATCCTTTGTACGCCAACAGTGATTG
Organism: Penium margaritaceum; assembly: GCA_023375785.1. Taxonomy (NCBI): domain Eukaryota; kingdom Viridiplantae; phylum Streptophyta; class Zygnematophyceae; order Desmidiales; family Peniaceae; genus Penium; species Penium margaritaceum. The sequence goes on along the minus strand of SZWC01024802.1, from coordinate 10,991 downwards.
ACAGCCGTGGGTGCAGATGCATCCCATGGCCATGTCGCGTTTGTAAGCCCATGGTGTTCTGCTTCAATATTGTCGGGTTTTAATCATGACGTACCCACTTGTCAATGTTGTCTTCACAATCGGCTGTGTCATTCTTCATTCACGTTACACTTGAGGTCTAACATCCTAAAGTAATAAGTATGGGTAAAGTGTTTATCATTTCTCATTCTGATTCCCGTGGTGTCCAATATTTCTCACACAAGCATGGACAATATGAAAAACAGACTAGCCCTAGAGTGAACATGGCACAACAAAGCTGGAGAAGCAATAGTATGGGTGGACATATTTTAGGATAGACATTGGACTTACACCGGCATGTATTGCCCTGGTAACCCACTAACTAACCAGCTTTGAAAGGAGGATGGCGGTGAAAAGATCCATGCCATCACCTCACAGGCAGGGCAGAGTTGGCCTGCACGACATTCTGCCACAGGAATGCCATATGCACGTGCAAAGCATGCCTCGTCCATAAGTTCCTCAACTGCATCGTAGAATGTGTCACTGATGGGATCAATGACGTCCCCCATTGACTGTAAATCTTCTTCATCGGTGTCTCCCATCACCTGGCCTTCGTGGCACGGGCACATGTACATCTTAACAATGTGTGTTGGCTTCTTGCCGATACATATCCTTGAAATCAAGTATGTTGAACCGACGCCAAGTACGAAACCAGTCACAAATGAGAGCTCAGACTCTTATGTGCAGTCCATGGCGAACGCATTGTTGGTTTAACGTTGCTATTGGTGAAAGAGAATGATAATTATGTCCATGAACTTTAATTTATGCTTCGAGATAGATATTGTAACAGATTTGACTGAATCCTTGGCAACCTAGGCCAAAGTCGTGGTGCTTGAGGGTCTCCGACCCTCAAGCCATCTGGTCTCATCGCCCACGGTCCCAGGTGACCCCGCTCGAGCAACGTCGCTCCTTCGACCGGTCAGCGTGGCACTGCCACGCTACACTCCCTCCCCACTAGGAGTGAGAGCCGCCTCGGCATCTCCGACAATCCCAACGTGGGATTCAAGCCCTGGAGCTCTGATACCAATGTAACGGATTCGACGGAATCCTTGGCCGACTAGGCCAAAACCGCGGTGCTTGAGGGTATCTGACCCTCAAGCCATCCTGTCTCATCGCCCACAGTCCCAGGGGACCCCGCTCGAGCCACGTAGCTCCTTCGACCGGTCGGCGTGGCACTCCCACGCTACAGGTATGCCATATCTTTCCGTGAGAACAATGTAGATTGAATATCCACTTCTTTCAGTACATCTCCAAAACATGACAAACACATTGCCAAGCAAGCACACTACCTAATAGTCTCCCTTCATCAAGGGCCCTAGTCAGATTGGCCACATGCTATCTGGCCCGCCCTCTCAACTTGGTAACATCGTCCTTGTCCTTGTCCTGTGCCGAGAATTGATACAGGACCCTGTGAAGTGGCACTCTTTTCTTCTGCACACCATGTACACAGGACATAGATGAGTGTTAGGCACCGCATAACCAAACAGAGGACTGAATAACATGCACTAATGGATGAAGTTAATGTACCTTTCAAACCCCCTCATTGTCCTCCTTGTCGCAGTAGTCCTCCAGGACATCATCCCATCTGCCATGTGGCATGCCTTGCGTGACAAGCTGTCGGTGGATGTAGTCAAGAGACTCTCGTCTGCGCCTCATGTTGTCCTCCTAACTGATCCGCCGGTGAGATTCAAGGGCCTCTGGCTCACAGCCCTCATCGTAGACTGCCTCCTCTCTACTATCGTATGTTAGAAACTATTATGGGTCGTACTCGCGGTCGTCGTCGTCAGAGACGTCGCTTGTCTCCTGCTGCAGACCAGCAGCAGGAGTGTCAACTTCGCTTCTACTGCCTGTGGGTCCGGCTTCTTCTAATTGCTGCAACTGTTGCTGCAGCCTGCACTACCTCTGCCTCTGCTTGGGTGCCACTTGGGGGCCAGCGCCCAGCATATGCTTTGGCGCGCACTACTGCTTCTGCTCTCTCTAGCCGCTTCCGCAACGCTACCTCTGATACTGCCACTTCTGGTGCCATTGCCACTGGGTTGGTGCACATGGATATGGTGTGGCCCCTAAGGCCACACCGTCGGCGTATGTTGTTCGCCTTCCACCACTCGTTGCAGTCCAACCGCTTGTTGTGTGGCCTTCCACACCCACGGCGTGGTCCCGGTTGGGTCTACATGACCCCCTCCAACGGGTTCAGCGTTGCCAGGTCTACACCCAGCATCGGGTTGTTGTAGGTGCGATGGAATTCCATCTTTGTTAGGCCGATGTCACATAGTGGCTTTGGCGGCTGTCCCCCACCGAGCAGCTCTACGCAGGCGTGCACGCAGGGTTGTCCCCACTCTTTCCATGTACACGACCATTGAGCGATGTCCACGCGGTGAACACTGTTAGACGCCCCACGGACCGTCGCCATCTGTGGCCCCTCTTTTGTGACGTCGTACCCGTTGGACAACACAGACGCGTTCAGCAACCGCACTTGTGGAGTTGGGGCCAAGTCGCCCTTGCACGCTCTTGCCTTCTTTCCTGTGTTCAGCCATGAGGAGTTGCACCCACACAAACCGTGAGACGAAGCAGCAAAACGTGTACGTGTACGTGTTTTCGCACTTCGATGATGCGCGTGTTGAGAATCTTAGAGGCATTTCACGTCGTGTGCCCTCCGCGACCAATAGGGCAGTAGACATGTGTCCATCGCTTTTGCGGGATGTCGTCCTCTCCGTCGATGCCAAACAAGTAAACAGCTTAGCATGGGTACTACCGCCGCATGATCTCCTCACACCGTTGAAACTCTACGTGGGTCAACACGTGGACAAGACGCCAACACCTAAAACCTGTGCGATTGTCATACCGTTGACGGACGTTCTGCTGAAGGTGCCATGAACAGTACGTGTGCGTGGCACCTGGCAGCTTGCTCCCCACTACGTTGATTAGGCCCTTCTCTTGATCGCAAATGACAGCTGTGCCCTACTCTACTGCGGTAGGAAAGACGATGCCGAGGTGGAAGGAGATCTAGGTCGAGTGCTTCTCATTTTTTGTGGGCACCAGTGCCCACGCCATGGGCAATGTATGGTCTTTGGTGTCGAAATACTGTGCCACCAACAACGTGTGCTTGTGACCGTTCTTGAGGAAAGTGTCGTCCATCGTGACGATGCGACGGGAGTGCTGAAAACCGAGGACGGTAGTACTGGGGACCATAAAGGCCCTGTGGAACACGTTGCCGTCTGTCGCCTTAGCGACAGCGTGCGCGTTGTGGTCAAGTCTCATGAGCTACAGGAAACCAACATCAACATGGGGTTAGGGATTTCGAAATACAAAGCCAAGAAAAAAAGAGGACAAGTTCACCGTCATTACCTGTTCCGTATGCGTCAGGAACAGGGACCATGACATGGTCCGAGAGCTTAGAAGCTTCTCTTGTGCGGCCACCTTTGCACGGTACATGGTTCCGCGGTCGACGTCCTCACCGGTCGCCTTCTCAACAACTGCCTCAAGACTGGTTACATCCGTGCATGGGTTCTTCTGCAAGGTTACAGTGATGTGCCGGGGCACCCACTTCACAGTCTTTGCCGGATCTCCACGTCCACTTCGAGCACCAGGAACACAGTGGTGGCAGTCCTTCCACTCAGAAAACTTCACCATCCCACTTTGGGTGCACACGTCGGCGCACAAAATTTACGGGCAGTCCTTCTCCTTGAACTACGAACAGCGAGATGTGAACCTGGTTGGCTCACTCCGCAGCCAATGCACGGTCATGTGGTTCTTGATGAGGTAGTCATCCACGGCCCGACGAAACTCGCCCATGTCCTTGAACTCCATCCCACCCGGGAAGGCTCCATCGACCTTGGTGCGTTTGGGTGCCATTTTCCCCGGCTTATCGTCGGATGACACCGCAAAAAATCACCCACAACATATGAGAGTCATAGCAAGTACAGAGGGACTGAACGTGCAACAAAAACATAGGAAGCAACTGCAACCGGGATGAGCTAACGCATTGTCTTCTACCCTGCGGTGGTTCGTCCCCAGAACGGCCTAGCCGCAGCATATGGGTGGCAGGCTTCTCTGGTGATGACTGGATGACGAGGAATTCTGTGTCCAATCTTGCGTAAAAGATCAGGCGACGGGCAGAAGGGGGGGAAGAGACACCAGGCTCATCCTCAGCAGGGCATGCTAAGGACGGCGGAGGGGACCCGAGAGTCCGGTCGTGAGACTGCCCACGTCCTCGCCTACCGGACGCGGACCATCGCAACTGTGCAGCCATAGTGTGTCAACATGGGTACTGAATGAAAATCCTGACTATTAAAAAAAGGGGATACCCACTTGGGCGCTTACCTGGGTGTAGGACGTCCGCAGCCATGCCTCGCACCGTACCGAGGCAGTGCACGGTGTCGGAGCGACTAGGGCAGAGCCGTAACGAGAAATGTTAGGTCAAACTCATTAGGTAGGACAGAAAAGAAGGGGGGGGGAGACAAGGAAGCCAAATTCAGCGCGGCATACATTGCACCTAAACCGAACAATGCATGGCTGTCTACGTCACGGACCGTTGCATCGATCGAACATTCCGCATACGCCAAGGACGACATGTATACGCCAGGTGGAGGCGCAAGGATCTGTTCTACCTTGTGCATGCGACCTCCGAGCAGTCGACGTGGTACATTTCCCGACTTACGAGGACCAATGTAGAACATGACAATACCCCCTTGCAACTAGACTCCAAAAACACGAACCTATTCGCTTCTTGAAACATTATTACGTAATATATCCCCGTTTGCAATGTACGCCTCCACTCAGACAACCTTCTATGGCACAATGTTTACAAAAATGACATCACACTATGTTTGTGTGTGGAATATGTTTTTATTGTGTATGTAAAAAAATAAGTACGGTGTATGCATTGCTTTAAAGAAGGAACGACATGCCTGTTTGTCGTTATTTTTTTTCAACGTCTAGGTACGTCATTAGCAGACATGGTATTCATGGATATGCTGTACCTATATTTTAGTACGCCGGGTATGCCGTGTCTAATTTTTGACCCGTGGGTATGCTAGCTTAATAGTGCGTGCGTTCTCCGTATCCGAGCTATTTCACCCATGCTCTTTTTCTGTGGCCTCTGGTCGTAACCAATTGGATGGACTACCTCAAGCCTGGAGGGTTGGACTTGGCCCAAAATGGCTCTAACCTTAGTGAGAAGGAATGAATGATGGATTGTGTAGAAAAGGATAACGCGAGGGGGGCGATGGGAATGGACGGAAGTGGAGGAGCGACGAAATAAGATTGAGATCAAGAAATAAGATTGGAAATGGCCGGAAGGGAATTAGTATGGAGTCACCCGTCCGGCCAAGTCAGCATGGCGCAATTGTCACATGAACCACCTAGCACCTTGGTGATTCCCAAGTCCACCTATTGGTCTATGGATTGCTCCCAATGGGAAGGTATCCATTCTGAGTAATGTCGCGTGTGACCCACTTTGTGCTGATGAACGATGTGGGCTACCTAAAGATTATTCTATACTGTAACATGATAGCATAAGCGAGAAGACGAAGGATGCATGCACTTTGGCTCCCACACGCATTTGGATCTCGCCTTTGTACTATAAAGCTCCTGTACATCGATGAGTCTCACTGAATCCCTCGCTTTCTCTATGGTTTAACATGATCTCGTAAGCAAGGAGGTGAAGGACGCCGATGCATGCTAGAAGTGGGGCTTCCGCAGAACGATGGGAACAAGACCGAGACTGATACAAAGGATATACCGAACCTGGCACCCACACACAGGTGGGTCTCGCCATTGAGTGCAGGAGACGCACGCTAAGTACGATAATGCAAGCTCGATCCAAGGGGGTGTGTCGATAGGTACAGGGAGGAGTGGGCAACACAAAACGAGGGTCATGATGAAAAATGGGGCCCAAAGAGGTTACGGGGCAAGGAGCCCGGTAGAAGATAAGACCAGAGAGGAAGTCTTGTTAATAACCTCTTGGAGTGAATCAAGGGACAGGGTGGAGATGTAGGACTCAGTGAGGCTGTAGGCAGCAAGGACGGTGGAATAACGACGGATGAGGGTGATTAGTCGATGATGAAGATCGGTAAGGACGGGTGGGGGAATGGATGAGTCAAGAGAAGGTGGAGGTAGAAGGGGGGTAGATGGAGGGGATGAGAGAACGGTGGGAAAGGAAAGAGGACGGGAGAGACGATGAAGGCGTTGTTGGGCCCGTTTGNGGGCACGAGCGGATACCGTGAGTGAAGAGGGTGGAGAGAAGGGGGTGGGATGGGCGAGAAGGAGGGGGAATGGGGGAGAGGAGGGCGGAGAGGATGGAGGGGGTGGCAACCCTAGAAGATAAGGAGAGGAGAAAGGAGATCAGAACAAAGGAGAGGAGGGTGGGCTGAGCAACGACAATGGTGGGGAGGAAGTGGTGGGTCGAGAAGGGAGAAGAGGGGGGGGGAGTGGAGGTGAGGGTGGTCATATATGTCCAATGGTGGGGAAATCACGCACTAGATTTCTAGTGCACTGTACTAGTGCGTCCCAACACCATGCACCAACAACATGCACTCTACAACAAGTGTACACAAATAGTGCAATAACACACCATTTGTAAATCTTTCTTACTCTCTCTGTCCCTCACAAACTATATACATCCCTCTCACTTTCTCTACACCTCTCGTTCCCTCTTCCTCCTTCTCCCCCTTGTTATACCTCTGTTTCTATCTCTGTTTCCATCTCTCTCTACCTCTATATATATTTATCCTTCTCTTCACACGTTACTCTCCTTCCCTACTTCCCCCTCCCTCCCTCTCTCTCTCTCTCTCTCTCTCTCTCTCTCTCTCCCTCTCTCTCTCTCTCTCTCTCTCTCTCTCTCTTTCTCT
>SZWC01024801.1:17212-36612 GCA_023375785.1 Penium margaritaceum | reverse complement strand
CCGACTTAAATTCTACTGGGACCGAAACGAGCACCTTCCTAAAAGAGATGTGCTTGTGATGGAGTAATGTTTCAAGTGGCTGGACTTTGACACTTCGCACAACAGTTGGGAGCTGTACAAAAGCCTACGGGGCTGTGATCAAGAGATCAACGGTCATTTTAGCTGGCATAAATCTGCGTCTCGCAACACGCTAGGACACCACCGCTGGAATGAGGGTCACCAAACTCCATGCGTGAGCATTTTTTCCTTGCATTCACTGCCCACATTGCGTGGACCTCCGCATTTCTTATGCCATTTGGCTGAGGTATGTTTGGCCACCTATCGCGACCTCTAGTGTATTATTCTAGAAGAATAGGACAGGTTTGACCAATTTCCATGAATGACGATGAGACCATTGCAAACCATACCAATATTCCAATACTTTCTGGTTGACTTCTTCAGAATGCTAGACTTTTAAAAAGGTACGCTTATAAAAAAACACCGACGGCATCATGGAGCATCTCAAAGCATCCTCTCATGACGCGACACTGTACGTGTCTTTTGACTTGAGTGCCCATGATCCCAAGTATGCCTCATTCGCCATGATGATATTGTACATGTGCACTGGAGAACTCCAACACTTGTCATTGAAATACACTCACTTCTTATTTCAGATCATCCAGATCTCTTTATCGCTAAAATCTTCTTGCAATCCACATCTTCAACTTGTGAACCACCTACATCTTGCTTGGTGTAACATTTGGTATCAAAGTGAATTGGCATCAGAGGAACAACTTTTCTCTTAGGTGACAACCTCGCACAAGCATTAAGGACATCTCCACCGTGTAGAAACAAGTTTACAGACCTTGCAAGGATGATCGTGAACAGAGTGAGCACAACTGATGACAATAAGCGGTAAACCATTGAAGATTTTGGTGATGGAAAATCAGCAGTGACCAGTATACAATGCTCTGAAGGTGAACCAGGCATCAGCAGCAGCAGTAGCAGCAGGCTTCATGGCACATGGTGCAGCTGCAACGACTCCCAACATAGTGATGGAACATCGGGCTCAACAAACCCCTTGCCTCTGCAGATACCCATTGGAGTGACACCTGGCGTGAAGGGAGGAGTCTCCAGCCACCAAGCTCACATTAGTGATAACTAAAACTAGGTGTATTCAGGACTCAACAGCCTGAAAAGACACATGGTCCAACGACTGACTTTGGTAATGGAGGATTTTCACAAGAAGCACGCTCATGAACCAATGCTTACCAGGAGAAGTGACCAACTCTTGAGTTAACCCCAATTCCAGGCAACATTCTGGAACACTATGATCATGAAATCTCAAGTGGCCAACTGTTTTGATGTGGCTCACGAGTTTAGAGTGTTCTTCACCACAGCTGGAGTCAACAAAAAAAACAGAAGAAGAATAACCTTTCAGGATGAGATCCGCGTGGTGCGGTCCCGAAAATTTTCTGATCGTCTCTAGTGGTTCACGTCTACTGTTTTGGGCGAATCTGAGACTGAGCGTGAGCTTTGTGGTCGCCTCACGCTATGTGACCAGGAATTTAGAGACAGTCAGTTTGCGAAGGGAATAACGTCGTTTTGCGTTAGTTTTTGAACATAGACATGATCACAACATTCATAGGGCTAGTCATGAGCTTTCAACGCACCAAACCGCGCGGGATTCGGCCAAGCGTAGCTCAAGTTATGTTTGCCGAAGCGCAGGTCTCACCCACCACAGAAGCCTGAGGCCGCCACTCGCCGTGGCGCCTTCGTTCACGTGCAAAGCGCCTTTCCTAAGGGGCATATCCCATTGCACATGGTTTGGGGGTCTCCTGCACTGTTTCCATGCACCCTACCCAATTTTGGGTCGTGTTTGGTGATGGGGTGTGACAAGGTTCGAAACCTGTCCGCGGACCTGCAGTCAGAATTTTGACGAAGTCCCCGAGTAACAAAACGTACTACTGAGTTTCGGACGCCGAGCCAGGTTTTTGGCTAAGTCCCTCAGTATCAACCTGCACTACTGGATCCGGTGGATGATCCGCCAGACCAGGTGAATCATCCACCGGACGCCTCGGCAGGCCTTTTGGAGCATTTTCTCCAGATGGTGTTTTTGTTACTCGGTCTGGTCGATTATCGACCGGATTTTGAGTCGCAGCCGGCTCCCAGAGCCGCTGCACATATCCCAACTTTGGAAAGCCATATCTCCCTCGATGCTTGTCCGATTCCGGCGAAACAACTTCCACCGGATTCAGCGATTCGTCAACTTTGAGAGGAAATCCTCCTTTTAGGATCCGAGCAAACTTTGAGTCACCAGGTCCGCCGGGGCGGAGTTTCCATTTTCTGGTGGCTTGTGAGCGCCTTCCGGCGCCGCATTTGGGCATGCGGAGGGGCAAGTTTTCAACATTCTCCTCCTTGCACCTTCCATGCCCGCTACTCCTGCTTGCTCTCACTCATCTTCCGCTGCGTCCTCCAGCCCGTCATAGCTGGTCATCCCAAGTCCGGCCACGCTCATCACGTGCCGGTGCACGGGTTGCGCTTTGGTCAAGCAATCCGCAAGCATGTTGTGCGTGCTGCAGTGCTGCAGCACCACCTGCCCCTTCTCGACCATGTCCTGTGCGTAGTGATAACGCACGTCGATGTGCTTCGTCCTCCTGTGCTGCGTCGGGTTGTTGGTCGGCGAGATGGAGCCGGTGTTGTCCTCTTGCACCACCGAAGGCTCCAGCTGTGGCACGCCCAGCTCCCCCAGCAATCTGCGGAGCTACACCGCCTCCTTGACCGCCTCGGCCAGCGCGATGCACTCTGCTTCCACTGTGGAGATGGCGACGCAGTCCTGCTTCCTGCTGCACCACAAGACCCCCGCACCAGCAAGGAAGAACACGTAGCCGGATGTGGACTTTCGCTTGTCCACATCCCCAGCGTAGTCTGCGTCCGTGTAGCAGACCAGACGCAAAGGGTCCGCCCGTCCTTTGCCGTCGAACCTCAGGCACTCGTGCCGCGTCGCTTGCAGGCAGCGGAGGATGCGCTTGACCGCCTGCCAGTGTAGTGGCCCTGGGTCGGCCACGTACCTGCTCACTTGGCCCACCGCGTAGGCCAGGTCCGGTCGAGTCACCACCATGGCGTACATGAGGCTGCCCACCGCCGATTGGTAAGGCACCCCTGCCATATCCTCCCGCTCTTCTTTTGTTTGCGGCGCCATTGCCGCACTTAGTTCATAGGTCGTGGAGACAGGACTGCACACTGGTTTGCAGTCCTCCATGCCGTACTGCTTTAGCACCTCGGCCACGTATTTGGCCTGCCCCAGCTCAAGCGTGCGCGCCCTCCGGTTCCATGTAATGCTCACCCCAAGGTAGAACTCCAGCTCCCCCATGTCGGACATCTGGAACCTGCTGCACAGCTGCTCTTTCAGCTGCTGTAGGCTCGGCAGGCCTGAGGAGCACAAGATCAGATCATCCACGTAGAGTGCGACAATCTGATGGAGCTTCTTGCTGCGCCGCACGTACACACTGTGATCCGCCTCACAGCTCTTGAAGCCGAGTTGTGCCATGAAGCTGTCCATCTGTTGGTACGAGAATCGAGGCGATTGATTTAGCCAGTACAAGGACTTCCGCAGCTTGCACACCTTGCCCTCCGGCACCTCCACCCCCTCCGGCACCTCCATGTACATTTCCTTGTCGATGATGCCGTTGAGGAAGGCCGTCTTTACGTCCATTTGGTGGAGCTCCATGTCCTTCACAGCTGCCACCGCAAGGATGGCCCGGATGCTTGTGAACTTGGCGACGGGGGCAAACGTCTCATCGTAGTGCTTGCTCTTGCGCTGTGTGTACCCCTTCGCCACGAGCCGCGCCTTGTACTTGTCAACCACACCTTCCTTTGTGACCTTGGTCTTGAAGACCCACTTGGAGCCGATGACCTTGGCGTCTTTCGGCCTGTCAACCAGCTGCCACGTGTCGTTTTCAGCAATGGACGCCAACTCCGACTTGATGGCGGCGTCCCACTGCTTTCCCCCGGGCCGCGCAAGCGCCTCTTGCACGGTCGTCAGCTCCGTTGATGCAGCCAGCATGCACCGCGTCATGCCGATCCATCGACCGGTGCCTGCGTCGAAATGCTTCCCCGCTCTCCCCTGCCTCCCGCTGCGGCGCGGCAGTCTTGGCGGCGTCTCGTCGCTCTGCTGCAATCCTTCCAACTCAACTCGCTCCGGTGAGTCATCGAACGGACGGCTTCCCAAGGATTCCTTCCGCTCCAGTGAACCATCAACCGGACGGGCGGCGCGTCCTGAGGATTTTTCTCCGACGCCCGACACGAACTCCGCCGGGAGTGCGCGCTTCGGCACTCGCGGTGCCTCCTTCAACGGATCATTCCGCCGGATCTCCAGCGCAGCTGCATCGTCGTTGGAGTCCTCCGTGTCGGCTGCTACACCTGCTGCACCGCCAAGCTCCGACGCCGAATCATCGACCTCCACGTCCGCTGGCTCCTCCTCGTAGTCAAGGAGCTGGAACCACTCCCCCTGTTTTGGAGTGTTCCCGATGCTCATGTCGTTGCTGCTGCTGCTGACGCTTTGCTGCTTGTCGAACTCGACGTCACGGCTGCGGATGATCTCTTGCGTGCGCGGGTCCCAAAGCCGATACGCCTTTTGCGCGCTCTCGTAGCCGAAGAACGAGCACGGCTTCGCCCGCGGTTCTAGCTCACTGTCGCGTCGTTGCGCCGCCTGCACCATCGCGTGCACCTTGCACCCGAACACCTTCAGGTGCGCCACGTTTGGCTTGCGCCCGCTCCAAACCTCCTGCGGCGTTTTCCAGCCGCCCTTGCCCTTCAGCACCGCTGTTGGGATGAGGTTGATGGTGTAGCTTGCTGTACGCACAGCCTCCGCCCAGAAACCTTGCAGCAACCCCGCATCCACAAGCATGGTCCGCACCATGTTGAGAAGCGTCTGGTTCGCCCGCTCCGCCACTCCGTTGGACTGTGGCGAGTACGGCGTAGTGGGTTCCCACTTGATGCCCTGCTGCTTCATCCACCCGCTGCAGCCCACGTACTCTCCGCCATTGTCGCTGCGTAGCGCTTTGACCTTCCGGCCAGTCTGCCTCTCCACCGCTGCGACATACTCCTTCAGCCGGTCCAGGACCTCGCCTTTCCGCTTCATGAAGTACACGTAGAGCTTCCTGCTGCAGTCGTCAATAAAGGTGACGAAGTATCTCAAAGAGCACCTCCGTGTTCTTCTTTTTGAAGGTCTGCTTCTCCGCGTCCGTAGCAGTTGCCTTTGTGAGCATCTCCTTTCCCAGCATGACATCCAGCTGCCCCTTATGCGAGAGGTGCAGTTCCAACTGCCACCTCCATAGCCCAAAACCCGGGCCGCCCGCATACTTCTGAATGGGCTGCGTCTCCTTCTGCGCCATGTGCGCAGTTGCTACTCCGACGAGTTCTCAGAAATTCACAGCGACGTCCAAGATGACGATCCCGTGCGCTGCGGAAGACGTGAACGTTGAAGGCGTTCAGACCCGTGGGCCCATAACCCTTTGTCAGGATGAGATCCGCCTGGTGTGGTCCCGACATTTGTCTGATTGTCTCTAGTGGTTCACGTCTACTGTTTTGGGCAAATCTGAGACTGAGCGTGAGCTTTCTGGTCGCCTCACGCTATGTGAGTAGGAATTTAGAGACAGTCAGTTTGCGAAGGGAATAACGTAGTTTTGCGTTAGCTTTTGAACATAGACATGATCACAACATTCATAGGGCTAGTCATGAGCTTTCAACGCACCAAACCACGCGGGATTCGGCCAAGCGTAGCTCAAGTTATGCTTGCCGAAGCGCAGGTCTCACCCACCACAGAAGCCTGATGCCGCCACTCGCCGTGGCGCCTTCGTTCACGTGGGAAGCGCCTTTCCCAAGGGGCATATCCCATTGCACATGGTGTGGGGGTCTCCTGCACTGTTTCCACGCACCCTACCCACTTTTGGGTCGTGTTTGGTGATGGGGTGTGACGAGGTTCGAAACCTGTCCGCGGACCTGCAGTCAGAATTTTGACAAAGTCCCCGAGTAACAAAACGTACTACTGAGTTTCGGACGCCGAGCCAGGTTTTTGGCTAAGTCCCTCAGTAACAACCTGCACTACTGGATCGGGTGGATGATCCGTCGGATCAGGTGAATCATCCACCGGACGCCTCGGCAGGCCTTTCGGAGCATTTTCTCCAGATGGTATTTTTGTTACTCGGTCCGGTCGATTATCGACCGGATTTCGAGTCGCAGCCGGCTCCCAGAGCCGCTGCGCATACCCCAACTTTGGAAAGCCATATCTCCCTCGATACTTGTCCGATTCCAGCGAAACAACTTCCACCGGATTCAGCAACTCGTCAACTTTGAGGGGAAATCCTCCTTTTAGGATCCAAGCAAATTTCGAGTTGCCAGATCCGCCGGAGCGGAGTTTCCATTTTCTGGCGGCTCGTCAGCGCCTCCTGGCGCCGCACTTGGGCATGCGGAGGGGCAAATTTTCAACATAACCTAGAGGCCTTGTGGCCTTAATGTTACATGGCATGGCATTGAGTTGGTGGTCTGATCTGAAGGACATCCAACAGTAGCAAGAGACTGGCGGGGCCAAATAAACGACTCACGCTATTGCTCTCATGTTGTTGACCACAGACGTTCTACCTCTTGCACATACCAATCCGACATGTCAAGACTCTTTGACTCCACTGAAAAACTGGAACAATTTTTCACGTGCCTTTTTGCATGCTTTGAAAAGCTGAATAAGACGTCTGATGCACAATACAAGCTTCAGTGCTTACATCAGGATTCTAGCATGACAAAAACAAACGCGACATTCGTTTGAATTCATCACTAGTAGCGACATTGCCCCCAACAAAAATGACTTCAAACGTGACATTCAGCAATCAATTGCAATATTCGGCATCCATGACAACCTTTGGTGAATGATTACAGAAGACGACCGCATCAACAGTGCTGACTACAAAGCTCTGATACGAGAATAAAAAAATGGCTGGCAACCCTAAAGCTACAGTTTTCATCACCACGGTGGGAAGTTGTAGCTGACAGAGCCATCTTATCTGATAGAGATGAACACTAAAAGTTAACGAGACCAACATATGTGCTGGTCTCGTAGGAAGCAGGCCATATTCCTCAAAATTGTCAAAAGTGGAAGCATCAGGAAACGAATGGGAAGAAGTCACAGAAAACTTCAGAGGAGTGAGGAAAATTACTTAAGGGCAGGAGTGGATGGTGAAACTCTTGTCCAGTCTAAATAATCTGTACAGACCAATTGCCCATTCAAACTGCTCCCAACATTGCATATGAGGGTTTTTGAGATCACTTATCTTGAAGAGAGGGAGAGAGAGAGAGAGAGAGAGAGAGAGAGAGAGAGAGAGAGAGAGAGAGAGAGAGAGAGAGAGAGAGAGAGAGAGAGAGAGAGAGAGAGAGAGAGAGAGAGAGAGAGAGGGAGAGAGAGAGAGAGAGAGAGAGAGAGAGAGAGANATAATCAAATAGACTTGAAGCCAGGCAACAAACTGGTGGCCAAGGGGACCTTTTGGAGGAATAATCACGAGCTGAGACATATTGAATGAGATGCTTGGCCAGGGATTAATTAAGCCACCCATGTTATTGTATGCCACACCTTTGCTTGTTGATAAGAGGTAGACTGGAAAAATGCAAATGTGTGTGGACTAATGGGCGCTAATCAACATAACTATCAAGAACTACTACTTTATTCTGCGAGTAAATGATTTTTTTTACCAAATCCAAGGAGCAATCATTCTCAACAAAATTGACCTACGAAGCTGCTATCATCATATCCATGAACATGTTGAGGACATTGAGAAAACGACCTCTGCACCCACTACATGCAATTTGATTTCAAGTTCATGCCTTTCAAATTCATGAATGCCCTAGAAACATCTATGGCGGTGGTGAACAGAATCTTTTGGCCACACCTAAAAGAGTTTACCGTCATACATCTAATTGAGATCCTACTTAACATCTACACTCCAGAAGATCACGACGGACATTGACATGACTACGCGAAGCTCCAACCTAAGTGGTTTGGGCCATTTGCAATTGAAGAGATTCAGATACATGTCGCCGTTAAGGTCCGCCTTCCGGAATGCATGGCTATCCACTGGATGTTCTACGTCATTATAACAAAACTCTACCAGGACCCAAACAAGCACTTCACGGTGGAAACTTGCCTCAGCCACCACCTATCAAAGTGGACAAGAGCATTCAAAGATATCTTGGGGCACCGCAAACAAGAAAAATTGAATGAAGGCGCCTAATGAAGTGGCATGGATGTGACACATCACAAAAACACTGGGACCCCTGCAACAACCTATGGGATGTCGACCAAAAGATCGACGGTTAGTCAGCCTTGACCTATGTCTTGCAATATGCTGGGACATTGTGGCTTGGGGGGGGGGGGGGGGTATTGTTGTGTCCCTGACATACATGAGTCCCAAACTTTGCACGTGGACGCTTCCATTCTTACATTCATGGCCCACTGTGCATCAACCTCTGAACTTTAACTTCGTTTGGCCGAGGGATGTTTGGTCACTTACCCTGACCTCTGGGTTTCCATTCCAGAAGTTCCTGAGAGGTTTGACCATGTTCTGGAAGTGCCAAACAATTTATCATGAAACGTATCAATCGGTCTAGCTATTCATTTGACTTCTTGAATGTGTTAGATTTTGCAAAAGATATGCCTTAAAATTCTCAAAGCTTCTTACTTCCTATTGGGGTCTTTCATAACAACTTTGCACGATGCAATGTTGCTCAACTCAAGCGCCCAAGTCCCCAAGTATACCTGAACCCTGTTTTGCGTGTTCATGTATGCCCTCAACAGTTCCAACACTTTTCATCAAATAACACTTACCACTAGTTACAAATCATCCAACTGTCCCAGTCACCTGAATCATATTTTGATGTACAATTTCCCACGTAGGCAAACCACCTTTGCTCCGCTTGGGGTAACACTTCAGCTCGACATAACGTTCTTCTGCCCATGTACAACTGAATAGTGTACCCGAAGCACCATACCATCATAAAAAACGTCTTTGAAAGGCATCCTTGTAAACTTCAGGGGTTGTAAAGGTTCAGGCTCCGTTACCATTTAAAAAAGTGCTAGAAAGTTTCCTAGTCTTGCTGCCATTAACATAGCAACATCGTCCAATCATCTGATGCACTAGCTAGTAAGCCTGTACAAGGAACAGTAAGGGTTGGGCTGGGGAGACATGCAAATTCTCATAAGGCTAAAAGCTGAGAATGCAGAGAGAATTGACAACTGACAAGCTCACCGTATGAATATCTATTGTGGCGCACTGTGAGTGACGCTGGTGGCAGTGTTACTTTGTCTTAAACTAAACTGACCACCTGTGGTGAGGTCCACAACTGGTCCAGTTAATGAGGTACCCCTTCACCAGTCATGCATGTGGATTGCATTCACGGTGTTGGAGGATACGGTGCACTTCGCACTAGCCTTGCACGGCAAGGACAGCAGGGGATGGCTAAACATTCCCCTGCATTGTTATGATGGATCCGTATTGCTGGTGGATGGGCCAATAGATAGGCCACTGTTCCAGTTTTGTGGGGCACTGTATAGGGCCCGAGAAATTTTGGCAAAATCTTCCGTGAACCTGGAATTTTCAGTCTCAAGTTCACCAGCACACGATCTCTAGTAAAAAATGTCAACTAATTATGTCTTTGGTAAGCATAGGCCTTCTGGAGCTGGGCCTTGGCATAGCACCAAAGGACATCCATGCACTTGACAAAGGCCTGGAAAGAGGGTGCCTGATCACCACCGCCCCAGTATTTCACAAAAAAAAGCATGTACCACATGATGATGACTATGGTGGAGGAAGAGTGGAGTGAAGCCAGTGGACTCGTTTATCATGTTGTTTATAGCAAACTCAACCCGGGGCCAAGTAGCTGAGTAAGAATTCCATCGTTGGATCAATGCATATACAAAACATTTGCTCATGCACTCATTCCACCCATCAAACTGGGGATGAAACGCCAAGAACGTGCTTTTTGGTGTTCAAAATCGAACCTGCAATGAGAGCAAAAAGCGGCTGGCAAAGCGTGGATACCAGTCTGAGATGATTTAGAGGGATAATCCATGGTACTTGACTACGCCTTCATAGAACATGCAAGCTGTTTCTTCTTCATACATAAACCTGGTTGTCATGGGCACAAAATGGGCAATCCCAGTTGCTCGGTCCCCAGTTGTGTACCTGGTCTCTACGTCCAAGTGCTCTTGACTCTTGAATGCAAGAGGGTGACCATCTTGCATAAGCACGGCTCCCACCCCTTTGACTAACACATCACACCATACTTCCTAAGGTTCTGTTGGGTCGGAGAGCGCCAGTACTAGTGCTGAGACCACCATTGACTGTACGGTCTCAAATGATTCGGTGCAATTTGTTTCATTTTTTCTAAACGCTTTGCAAAGCGTTTAAAAGAAATAAGCCCTGCCGTGTTCACATCCTGAGTGATCTTGGCGTGGAAGCTACCACGTAAAATGCGCTCTTTTCTTGTGAGATCCAAGCTCAATCCTCGGCCTGCGATAGAAAAGGTGGAGCAACAACCTCGGATTCATCTCGCTGCTGCCATTGCATCAAGCTTGCGCAGCGCACGCGATGAGTTGGCCCACACGGAACCATCCGTGGGACCTAAATTTCATGCCTAGGTTCTGTCCGCTCCCACCTACCTGCGATGTGTTGCTACATGAGTTGTCCATTGTACTCAGTTTCGACAGAGCACTGAAGAAGGCCACCCGGCCGAAACCGGTATGCTCAACCGGACTGTTTTCTTGGATCTCTTTGCCTCACATCGCTCCAAATCTCTCTCACCCCTCTAACTTTGCTCCAGATCTCTCTCATCCCTCTAACTTTTGTCCATTTCTGTCCAGTTTCTTGCTGCTCTGAGATGCCGACCCCTGTGAATTTTTTTTTACGAAAGCCATGCTCTTGCCTTCCAGTTCAAGGCAGTAAGAGGACTTAGCAAAGTGGATTAGCCTCTTATAAACCGTTGGAAGTAATTTGCAAGATACAAGAAGGAGCAGAGCTGGCTCACATTCCCAGGTTCAGGCCACTAATGACAACCTCCATCTTACAAGGGTCCACTCGGATCCCTTTGCCACTCATAATTAACACGAGATACTGGAGCTCAGGTTAAAAAAATTGCACTTAATTCCTCTTTTAAAGAAACAATTGGTTCAAAGGATGTTTAGCGTACGCTACTGCTCCTTAATCTTGAAGACTATTCTTACTTTTGTGTAGTGACCCTTGATTTCGTTGAATTTGTCTCCGGTTCAGATTATTGAAGTGGCTTCTTAATTTCATCCATCACCCCACTTGTGGACCCTTCAATTCGGTTATGGGCTGAGGACATCTCCGCCGGGATCCTTCATTTCAGAAAATCAGTAGCGCTTGTGCACTACAAACTTGCCGATTTCTGTGAAGAGGTACCCTGTTTGCCAACGTGGCTACTGCAGGCCAACTTGGCAACCAATCTGTGGAACGTTAGGCACGCGGTACAGTATGATAGGGCCTGCCTAACACGATTCCGGTCTCCCGGTGCCCCTCTGCCCCACTTCCCTGTTTGATTGCTGTCCCGCCGCAGCTGGCCAGCAGAGCAGCGAGATAGCGGATCAGCAGAGCAGCAGGGTAGCGGGGAAATGGGAGATAGGGACAACAGAATTCACAGGAGGTGAGTAATTTTCATCAAATTCCTTTTTTTCCAAATTTCCCATGCAATTCAAATACTCCTACTGAAACAACAAGGGATTTAGAACCCAGTGGTCCAAAAGGAAACCATTGAATCTTGATTTTGATTAAGATACTTGGAATGTTTTTTGGTGGACCCTTGATATTGGAAAAAGGAAGGAAAAATCCATTCAAATCCAACAAGCCCAAAACTGGTAATGCCCCAAATCTGTTTTGAATGCAGGTTTTTACACGTTCTCTTCCATAATCCAAAATTGTTAGTATCATTGTGAAAGGTCAAGAAATGTGAAGAATTTCACCCCTTTGGAGGTGGTCAAAGGAATCCTTGATGTGAGGAAGTGGGTATTGGTTCTTCACTGTGAGCTTGTTTAATGCACAATGGTCAACACACATTTTAAAGCCTCCATCATTTTTGTTGAAAAAAAAGGATGAGGGTTCGAGAAGGAGAAGAACTCTGTTTAGTCCATCCCTTTTGAATCTATTCTCAGAATTGTGGTCTTGCTTCTTGTCGTTCCACCAGATTCAAATGGTACACTGATCGTAAGGGGGGTACTGCTCCCGGTTCTAGTGGCATTGTGTGTCCAACTGCGCGCCGGGATGGCAACCTGTCTGACGGGGGCTCAAACACATTGGAGAACAAAGAAAGAATTTTGGCCACTCCTGCGGGCACATCACTCTCTGGCTAATCATCAAGTTTTTTTACAGTTGTAAGGAAGCACGAAAAACCTCACCTTAGACAACTCTTCAATTGGAGTGCCATGAGGCTTAACTAGACTGGAGATTTTGGCCTCCTCTTGCTGCATGTTTGCAGTGTTTTGTGTTAAAACACATGAGTACTTTGAGGCTGACAAGCCATGGATCCTACAAGACCATACTAAAGGGATCCATGAGCTAAAACACCATAAGACAAACCATGGTAATATACCTGGGTAGTGTGAGTCGTGTCGTACACTCACCAATCACTGATACCTCTCTGTTGTCAGTGACAATCATTTTCCATGTAGATGGTGCATATCTCAACCTCCACAAACATACAAATGCTCTACTCACAAATGATTTGTTTTTCCTTGTGTTGGGTAGCATATGAGCTAAAGCACCTGCTAGCTTGCCATGAAATTACATTGTTATTGTTTCTGTGGACTCACGCATGAAAAGGCTCAATGGGATGTTGCTCTCCAAATGGTAGATGCAAAACTAGACCAGAAAATCCATTTGTTCCCATATGCGATATTCTTTTGTAAATGAGGCTATAAGTTTTCATCCATTAAAGGCAGACTTGCTCATCTTTGGACTGATAGGTAAAATCACTGTGATAGATCTCAAAGATTTCTTGTTTTTGGCCTATTGTGCAGCTTCTAAAGTTCTTGGCCAGTTTATCTCAGTTACTACCAGGCATGTATGGTTTTTAGTGTTTTTATTTGCCACTTATAAAAGTGGGCACAAGCAGTCAAGGTAGAGGGATCCAGGATTCATGAGGAGCACATTGATAGTTGAGAAACATTATGTAGACATGATCTCAATTCTTTTGTATCATCATCGGAAAACATGGATTTCCTATCCTCATCCTCTTCAAGACCCACATCAACCCGAGATAGGGGCCTAATGGTAGGTAGTGGAGGTTGTGAAAATCTTGCTCTTTGCCTTTGTGGGAGTAACATTTATGTCCTTGAACTCCAAATGTTCTCCTATGTTTGATCCCCTCCAACTCTTCTCAATTGTATTGGAGTATTGAATCAGAAATTGTACTGTAGAAATGCACACAAGTAGACACAACTGTATAGATAACCTATATTTCCAATCAATACATTCCAGTGATATGCATCCGGATCGTGCTCACAACAAAAGGGTCCCCGATTGGTCATTCTTCCCTCCCAAAAACATCAAGTGTATCGGGGGTGAATTTTTCCATCTGGATCTTGTGCATGAAAAACGTATTCCCTATCAGTAGTCCCCCCCCCCCCCCCCCCCCCCCCCCCCCCCCCCCCCCACCNCCAATACACGAGGCTTACATTACGATTCGAATGCACATTGTCCCAAGTCATTTGGTACAAAAATGAGTTCTCTAGGGTCAGGCATATGCAGCGAGCTGGAAGAAAATATCCAAGCCCTCGAGAATAACGAATAGAAGTCTGATGGGTTAGTCTCCGAGCTCACCCGTCGGCCGGTGAGTGATGTTCACCGGTGCTCAAACCCCCACGTGAGTTTTTCTTGAACGACCTCGAATCCTGTCCTAAGCCGGTCCTATGTTTGCACAGAAATCGTGTTTGTCTACAGTAACCGTGTTTCACATCAGAGTCTATTCTAGGCTCAGTTACACGAATACTGGAATAGGACAGGCCAATATTCATGGACTAAACAAGGTCGCCAAAAACCAAGCCAGCACGACCATGGTTGGAACTGGAGCAATGCTGCTAGGAAGGAAGCGAGCACAGGAGGGATGGCGTGAAAACGTGCGTGCTTGTTTTCCGGTGGCGTATGCGCTCACTGTACGGCACCTCCACTCGCTGAGTTAGAATGTCCTGCACAGTAATAGCCAAAGCAGATTCGTGAATATGTACAGAGGGGATTAACACACCCCCTTGGCCATGAGTGCAAAGGGTGTATAGCCAGGATGATGCAGTTGGAGCTGAAGTGCAGTAGAAGCAAGTGCTTCATTTAGGAAGTCTGAAAAATGATCATCACCGCTGATGGGAAGGGCGTACACAGCACTGGATTCTCCTTTCTTTCCGGAAAGAATGATGTTCAAAGCTGATGTGCTTTGTACTTGGGTGCAACACACCAACTTTCGTTGCAATACAAAATGCTGCAGAGCTGTTTCTATGAAGTGGCATAGCATGTGAATTCAAACCCAATCCTCAAGCATTTGTGCCAACCAGATGCCCTCACACGATGCTTCACTCATAGCCATGTGTTCCGCCTCAGCCACATTACGTGCCATGCAAGACTGTTTTGCACTCCGCCATGACACAGCCATCCCCTACACATTCAACACATAACCACTACAACTGATGGCCCTATGGTCAAGTGCATAGTCACTGTCACAAAACACATCGAACAAGGACTCGGTGTGGGAGCAAAGACCGGACCAAAATCAAATGTGTCCCGCATTTAGCTCAGCAGCTTCAGCAGTGCTTTGAGATGAGTGCTGCATGATCGCTGGCCGAACTGAGCAAGCACGTTGACTGTGCAGGAGATGTCAAGGTGTGTGGTGGATGCAAGGTGAGACAGGCTGCCTGTAATATGATGCAGTTTAGGGTTGCAGCCTGGTCCGTAGTCAGTGCATCAAGGGAATTTGTCTTCACCAGAGATAAACACTTACAAAGTCAGATAATGAGAATAGTACTCTGGATTTATCAGATTGGGAACACGTCACAATGTGCAAAACTGCTCGTAGGGCATATTCTCCAAGGAGGAGGCATCTCGACTCTTGAGGAAGGTGTGACTTCTGGGGTCCCAAAAGCGCAATGCTTTTGATGCATGGGACACCACCACAAACACACACCACCATCCTTGAGGACTGAGTTTATGTTCTCTTTGTGGCCAGGTGAACCAGACACAAGTCATTGCACCCCACACTCTGGCAGGAAGAAGGTCTGTTTCTTTGTTTGAGCAACATTCCCTAGGAGTAATGGACCTGGGTAATGGATGTTTTGGAACCTGGTTCCACACCCGGATGATTTACTTGACTTCTTCTTTCCAAAATACGAAGGACAGATCCCACTCGTTTAGCAAGACCCGACTCTTCATCCAGTGTTCTGTTCCATCTTTCTGCAACCCCATTCTTCTGTGGAGTGTATGGTGCAATAGAATGATGCTCTTTCCCTTTCGCTTTCCGTGTTACTGTCAAGGAACCCATGAACTCAGCATTTCCGTCAATGTTCAGTTTCAGCAGCTTGCATTTTGTCTGACGCTCTGCGAGGGGTGTTCATTCTGTAATAGACTGTTGGGATTCTTCCTTGGACATGAGAAGAAATTCCCAGCAGAAGTGCATGAAATCACCCGTCAGTGTTTGGATGCATTGCGACCCAACACTGGACAGAGGGGAGGGTCTGGGCATGATTCCTGTGAGGTCAGCGTGGACCAGTTCAGATGGAGCCGTACTGTCCCTTTCTGACTTAGGAAAGGTCTTTCTGTAAGCCTTGCCCTGATGGAACTCAAGACATGAGTCTGCCTTGAGGCTACGAGGGCAATCTTATGGGCTAAGACCATGTGCAGAAAAGTTTTTCATCATGGCAATGATCGGATCAGTGCGAATATGTGTAACACGATGGTGCATTACTTCTTTGTGCTTTGCATCGGTCGCTGTAACAATGTGTGCTTGTGGGTGGTACACATGTGTTGGAACAAGGGGAAACAGAGTCAGGCGATTGAGGACATTGGCATGCAATGGCCCGTCTACAAGGAAGACACCAGCCGCATTTTAAAAAAACAGGCATCTTTGCATTTGCATCACCGTGGACATGTTGGCCTGGCAGTCAAGCTGCCCTCCTGAAAGTTCCTACAAGTTCACTGTCAACTAAGGCACATTTAACACGCCAGTCAGCCAGTCCACCCCCCCCAGGAGCCTACAGTGCAACAATGTCCACACCCTCCACCTCAAACACTTCTCCAGCACTGGTTTTCTCTCTCTCATCAACATGCGTGTCATACAGCCACACAAACAGGAGCTTGTGCAGTTTCAAACAACCATTCATGCATGGGGAGGGTGTATGATGTGATGACATGTGTCTGACCAAGCTGCTGACCTGACGTCTGTGCCATGGCGGTCGACTCAGGGGGCTGCAGCTCCATGGGTGTCGTCAAGCCGATGGTTGGTGCTACACACGGCTGCTGCACTTCTGCCATCTCTGAGTGCACATGCTCTGCCCATGCCAGTGCAAGGAGAGGGTGGTGTTAGCTATTGAGCCAAAAACCTCTGGCAGAGAAGAAATGAAAACCGAAAAGCTCACAAAGGTTTCCACACCTTGTTCCTTTGCAGGCATGTGTCATGCACTCCAAACTTAATCAGGCATACAATTCAACTCCAAGATTACTGACACTTTAGTATTACGTCTCAAGAAGAGCTCAAGTCATCAATACGCAAGAGAGAATCAGGTAAGGTTTCATTGATCAGCATGCAAGAAAAGTCCTTTCATAACTGTTTGTCCAGTCCTAGAAGTCAAAAGCACAATCCTGGAAAGTGGCCTGATCCTGCCACATCACCAATAGACGTGCGCTGTGGGCTTGACACATACATATTCCAGTGCAAAGGTGAAAGATTACCATGTAGCTTCCAAGAAGCTACGGAATTTATTTCTTGGAAACTTCCGTAACAACCAAGATTTGCATGGGGCCAGGATCAAACTCATGACCTCTCATTTGGCCAAATCTACAAAATGGCCACATTTAATCATTCACCCAGATATTGAACTCACAGGTAATATCTCACATGAGACCAAGCATAGTTGAGTCACCCTACAAAAGATCCAGGGGTCATACCTCCACAAGATGTAGAGCATTCCTGACCCATCATACAACAGTGAACAAGGGGCAAACATATTCAACAACTCTCTGCCTCACACCTTACGTCAGCTGCCATCACCATTCTTCATCACATGCGTTGACGATTCTAGTGGCTTTGTAAGCATATCATCCTGGTTGAGCCTGGTACCGACATACTCGAGTTCCACTTTCAACTTGTAGACCGAGTCCCAAACACAGTGGTAGCAGATCTCGATGTGCTTTGTGCGCCTGGAAAGGACTGGGTATTTGGACATGTCCATTGCGCTCATGTTGTCAATCTTGACAACTGTAGCTGTTGCCTGTGGTGTCTCATCTAAACTAGCAAGCCGCGTAGCCACTACATCTCTTTACACACATCAGCCAAGGCATTGTACTCAGCTTTAGCTGTTGATAGAGAGAGACAAATTCCTGCTTGCGACTGGCCCAACTGAAAACAACACCATTCAGCATACACACGAATCTGGAGGTGGAATTTCTTTTCGTGATCCACCTCCATGATGATTTCCTACTGCAACTTCTAGAGCACAAACCCCACACTATCAAACTTGAGGATGGGACAATGGTTCCACAGTTCCCTTGTCCTTGCCATCCGTACAACGACAACTGTTTCAACTATAGATGCTGCACCTGTTGTTGATGTAGATGCACCTGTGTTTGAGGCTGCTGTAGGAAGTTGGTGAGAAGAGGCACCTGCTTTTCCTGTTCACATTGGCTGTTGGGAGCAGATGTAGGCTGATGTAGGCTGATGTAGACTGATGTAGGCTGATGTCAGATCCCAAGGCAGAAAGGTACAAATGTGTTTCATTCCCCTCCCGCTGATGTTGACGTGCAAAGAGAGAGGTTGGTTGAGAGCGAAGGCACTCTCACTGCTCGTGACATGGTGGTTGCGTGCGTGAAACTTCTCTAACCAGAGGCCTGGGCCAAAAACCCTTTGTGAGCTATTGAGCTAACCACCTCTGGTAGAGAAGCCGCAAAACCAAAAAGCTCACAAAGTTTTTTACACCTTCTTCCTTTCCTGACATGTGTCATGCACCCCAAACTTAATCAGGCCAACAATTCACCTTCAAGAGTACTAACACCTTAGAATTACATCTTAAGAAGAGCTCAAGTCGTCAATACGCAAGAGAGCATCAGGCAAGGGTTGATTGATCACCATGGAAGACAAGTCCTTTCATTGCTATTTTTCCAGTCCTCAGAGTCAAAAGCACATTCCTGAGAAGTAGCCTGACCCTGCCACATCAACAATAGACTTGCATCATGGGCTTGACACATAAGCATCCTAGTGCCAAGGTGACACCAACCACGTAGCAATGATTAAGCTACGGACTTTCTTTCTTGGAAACTTCCATAAAAACCAAGATGTGCATGGGGCCAGGATCAAACTCATGACCTCCCACCTGGCCAAATCAACAAAATGGCCAAGTTAACCATTCACCCACATGGTTTACGCACAGCCATGTTGACTTCGACTTACGACTTTAGGGGATCAACTCGGAGTTGCTAATTCGATCAAAGTCGAAGTCAACGTCGACTTGACTTGAACCCCCTCTACCACGCCAGGCACATTTTTCACCTGTTTTGATTCGGGACTCCTTGGACCAGGGCTGGGACTTTTGTTTGGGATGTCAAGATCAACCACCACGACGACAAAATTGCCTCTCGGCAGGTCTGCTGAGCCTTGCTGGCTTGCCAGGGTGAGATATCCCGAGCAGGATTGGCTATCGTAAACAGCTGGTCGGTCAGCATCAAACCAGTTATCAGTCATGCACTTTCTGCATGGAGAATGCATGCCTGAAGCATGTTGACTGTGTGGCAAAAACGCAGCGCAATCGTGTGAAGTTTTGTGGCTACTGTTGACCTATAGGAGGGAACAAAATACATTTTCATCTGCATTGGAAGGGCATGACATGAATTACCAGCCTGGACGAGGCTGCTGAGGACCCACCTGTCAGGTCAGGTGGAGGGGGGATCTAGGTAACCAAGGCCATGCACGTGTTGTCATTTTTCAAGCATTGCCAACATGGCTGGCGGGGCCAGTCAGTCCACCACTAGTTCTAAGCCATCTCTGTTGGCCAGACCACCTGTTCTGGCTGGCGATTTCCTCATCCAGGCCCTTAGCAAGTTTTTGAGGCATGTACCGACTCAAGGCGGCTACCCCGGATGGCAGTGTGGGCCATGCGGAAAGGTGGCATCAGG
>SZWC01024801.1:0-12398 GCA_023375785.1 Penium margaritaceum | reverse complement strand
AATTAGAATTTGACAAGTCAACATGGACTCACAGGTTATACCTCAGTTGAGAAAGAGCATAGGTGAGTCACCCTACAACAGATCCAGGGGTCTTACCTCCATAAGTCGCCCGCAGAGGCGCCCTCACACATCAAGGACCCCTCAAAAAGCCATTCCGGAGGCGCGGATGTCCCTAGGCAGCGCCACTTGCGCCTTTGGGGTCTGTTTCAATTAGTTAATCATCGAGTTTGGTGATGGGGATTGGTGTGGGTCGAAACCTGTTCGCGGACCTGCAGTCAGAATTTTGACGAGGTCCCTGAGAAACAAACTGTTCTACTGAGTTCCGGACTCCGAGCCAGGATTTTGGCTAAGTCCCTCAGTGAAAGACCGTACTCCTGAAATCCGGCCGATCATCCACAGGACGCCTCGACAGATCTTCCAGAGCAAAATCCCCAGATTGTATTTTGTTACTCGTTCCGGTCAATTATTCAGCGGAATACGAATCGCGGCCGGCTCCCTGAACCGCCGCGCACACCCCAACTTTGGAAGCCCATGTATTCCTCGTTACTAGTCCGATTTGGGTGAAACAACTTCCACCGTATTTAGCCACTTGTCAGCTTTTGGGAGCAATCCCCTACTTTAGGATCCGAGTAATCATCAAGTCGCCTGATCGGTCGACGAGGAATTTCCTCTCTCTAGCGGCTCGTCGGCGCCTCCTTGCGCCGCACTTGGGCATGCAGAGGGGAAATCTTCAACATTCTCCCCCTTGCACGTGCTATGCCCGCTGCTCGTGCTTACTCTCACTCATCTTCCGCTGCGCCCTCCAGCCCATCATAGCTGGTCATCCCAAGTCCGGCCACGCTCAATGCGTGCCGGTCGACGGGTTGTGCTTTGGTTAAGCAATGCGCAAGCATGTTGTGCATGCTGCAGTGTTGCAGCACCACCTGTCCCTTTTCAACCATGTCCTGTGCGTAGTGATAACGCACGTCAATGTGCTTTGTCCTCTTCTACTATGTCAGGTTGTTGGTCAGCAAGATTGAGCCGGTGTTGTCCACTTGCACCACCGTAGGCTCCTGCTGCGGCACGCCCAACTCCCCCTGCAACCTGCGGAGCTACACCGCCTCCTTGACCGCCTCAGCCAGCGCGATGTACTCTGGTTCCACTGTGGAGGTGGCGACGCACTCTTGATTTCTGCTGTACCATGAGACCGCTACACTCGCAAGGAACAATACGTAGCCGGATGTGGACTTCCCCTTGTCCACATCGCCAGCGTAGTCTGGGTCTGTGTAGTAGACCAGACGCAAAAGGGTCTGCCCGCCCCTTGCCATCGAACCTCAGGCGCGCATGTCGCGTCGCCTGCAGGTAGCGGAGGATGCGCTTGATTGCCTGCCAGTGTAATGGCCCTAGATCAGTTACGTACCTACTCACTTGGCCCACCACGTAGGCCAGGTCCGGTCGAGTCGCCACCGTGGCGTACATGAGGCTACCCATCGCTGATTGGTAGGGCACCCCTTCCATATTCTCCCGCTCTTCTTTTGTTTGCGGCACCATTGTCACACTCAGTTCACAGGTCGTTGAGACCGGACTGCCAATTGGTTTGCAGTCCTCCATGCTGTACTCCTTCAGCACCTTGGAAACGTATTTGGCCTGTCCCAGCTCAAGCGTGCGCACCCTCAGGTTCAGCGTAATGCTCACCCCGAGGTAGTACTCCAGCTCCCCCATGTCCGACATCTGGAATCTGCTACTCAGCTGCTCTTTCAGCCGCTGTAGGCTCAGCGAATCCATCAAGGACAAAATCGGGTCATCCACATAGAGTGCGACGATCTGATGGAGCTGTTTGTCGTGCCGCACGTACATGCTGTGATTCGCCTCACAGCGCTTGAAGCCAAGTTGTTCCATGAAGCTGTCCATCTGTAGGTACCAGCATCTAAGCGATTGTTTTAGCTCGTAAAAGGACTTTCGCAGCTTACACACCTTGCCCTCCTGCGCCTCCACCCCCTCTGGCACATCCATGTAGACCTCTTTGTCTATGATGCCATTGAGGAAGGCCGTCTTTACGTCCATTTGGTGGAGCTCAATGTCCTTCTCGGCCGCCACCGCAAGGATCGCCCGGATGCTTTTGAACTTGGCAATGGGAGTGAATGTCTCATTATAGTGCTCGCCCTTATGTTGTGCGTATCCCTTCGCCACCAGTCGCGCTTTGTATTTGTCAACCACACCTTCCTTTGTGAACTTGGTCTTAAAGACCCACCTTTCGCCGATGACCTTGGCATGTATCCGCGTGTCAACCAGCTCCCACGTATCGTTTTCCGTGATGGACGCAAGCTCTGATTTGATGGCTGCGTCCCATTGATCCCCTTCGGGCCATGCAAGCACCTCTTGCACAGTAGTCAGCTTCGTTGATGCAGCCAGCATGCATCGCGTCATGCTGATCCATCGACCGGTGCTTGCGTCAAAGTGCTTCCTCGCTTTTTGCCGCCTCCCGCTGCGGCGCGGTAACTTTGGTGGCGCATCGTCGCTCCACTACGATCCCTCCGACTCAGCACGTTCCGGTGAATCATCAACCGGACGGCTCCCCAAGGATCTCTCTCGCTCTGGCAAAGCATAGCCCAAACGAGTGGCACGTCCGGTGGATTTTCCACCGACGCCCGATGCACACTCTGTCGGGAGTGCGCGCCTTGGCACCCTAGGTGCCTCATCCACAGGATCCTTCCGGTGATCTACTCATGAGCTTGATCGTCATCGGATTCCTCCACGTCAGCTGCCATCGCTGGTACACCATCGCACTCTGATGGCGCATCCTCAACTTTGGCGTCCACCAACTCCTTGTAGTCAAGGAGCAGGAGCCACTCCCCCGTCCTTGGAGAGTCGACCACGCCCGCGTCGTTGCTGCTGATGTAGTTGTGCTGCTCGTCTAACTTGACGTGTCGGCTACGGATTACCTCCTCCTTGCGCATGGCGTAGAGCTTGTACGCCTTAAGTGCGCTCTCATAGCCAAGAAAGAGATACAAATTTGCCTGTGGCTCTAGCTTGTTGTTGAGCCTCTATGCAGCCTGCACCATCGCATGTGCCTTGCACCCGAACACTTTCAGGTGGGCCACAGTTGGCCTGCACCTGCTCCAAACCTCCTACGGCGTCTTCCAGCCACTCTTCCCCTTCAGCACCGCTGTAGGAGTGAGGTTGATGGTGTAGCTCGCCGTACGCACAGCTTTTGCCCAGAAGCTTGACGGCAGTTCCGCATCTAGCAACATGGTCCTTACCATGTTCAGCAGCGTCTGGTTCACTCGCTCCGCCACGCCATTGGACTGAGGTAAATACGGTGTATTTTGTTGCCATTTTATGCCAAACTGCTTCATCCACCCGCTACAGCCCACATACTCTCTGTTGTTGTCACTGCGTAGCACTCTGACCTTGCGGTCAGTCTGCCTCTCCATCGCGGCGACATACTCCTTTAGCCTGTCCACGACCTCGCCTTTCCGCTTCATGAAGCACACGTAGAGTTTTGTGCTGTAGTCATCAATGAAGGTGACAAAGTAACATGCGCCGCTCTTTGACGCCGTCTTGAATGGTCCGTACACGTCACTGTGCACGACCTCCAGCAGGTCCAAGGCGCGATTTACGTTCTCGTTGAACGGTTTGCGCCAAGCCTTGCCCAAAATGCAAGGCTCGCACTTTTTGTGCTTTGCTGCATCTATCGCCTCTTCTGCACCGTCGATGACGAGGCCGCGTACCAGCTCGCGCTTTGCCATCTCCTTCACGACTGCGAGTGAGGAATGCCCAAGTCGTCGGTGCGAGAGCTCCAGATCAACTCCCCCCCCTTTTGCCAGGTTGACTGTGCGCTCCTGTAAGTCTGCTGAATCTGTCGTCGCGAGGGTCATCTTGGTCTCCACGATGTAGAGGCCTCCCTCGCGCTTAGCCTCCAGCACGGGCTCGCCGCCACCGTCCTTCTGCGTGACTGCCCCTCTTCTCCTGAAGAGCAACTCGTACCCCTCATCAGCAACTCGTACCCCTCAACTCGTACCTGTCTTGGCTGCCTTAGAGTGTCAGCCAAGACAGGTACGTGATGCACGTCCTTGATGACGCGCTGCACCCCCTTTCCGCCAACCACTACCTCCACGTTCACATCTCCTTGACCAGCCGCCGGCTTGACCTTGTCGTTCGCGACCACCATGGATATGCTAGACTTGGTGTAGTTGATGAACTCTTCCTTCCCGACCTGGGTATGCTCCTCCACTCCGGAGTCAAGGCATTGTCGGTTGGCCTTCCTAAGGTAGTGGTTTTGAGTGTCGATGAGAAGTGCCTTCTTACCTTCGGCGTCTTTGCCACCGGCCTTTGCCTCCTCGGTGCACTCACGGACCCAGAGGCCCTCCTTGCCGCAGTCACGACACGCACCCTTCTTGGCGCCCTTCTTGCCGTTGCCATGTCTGCCACCTCCCTTGGCCCCGCTTCTGCCACAACGCGTTTTGGTGACGAGGGCCGATGAGGACGACGAGGACTCACTACAGCTCCGTCGCTGCGCCTCGTTGCGGATGTACTCTGCGACCGCGCCATAGGTGAGGTTGTCATCTGCCCATCCTCCCAAGACTATAATGAGAGGGATCCAACTGTCAGGAAGGGCCATGAGGAGGGCCATCGCCTGCAGCTGCGTGTCGATCTTCCACCCCACGTCATAGTACTGTGAGACGAGGGATTGATCTATTGCATGGCGGTGATGACATCATCTCCCTCCTCTATTCTCACTGTCAGGAGTCACTTCATTACAATTATTCTGTTCGCCACCGACCTTGATTGATGGATGGCACAATGCTTCTGCCAAGCTTCGGCTGCCAGCTTGCAGCCCTGAAAGTAGCCCCACAGCGACTCGGCCGTCCTAGACACCAGCAGCATGAGCGCCTCCGTGTTCTTCTTTGCGAAGGTCTCACTCTGCGTCGCCGTCGCTTCGTCGAGGACTTCCGTTCCTTTCATGACCTCAAGTAGCCCCTTATGTTCGAGGTGGAGCTCGAAGTGCCACCTCCATAGCCCGTAGCCAGGGCCTCCTGCTCACTTCTGGATGGTCTGCGTCTCCTTCTTTCCATTTGCACAGTCTTCAACTCCGGGACCTCAGAGCTTGACGGTGAAGTCGTCCTTGACGACAATCCCGTCTGCCGCGAAAAACCGTGAGCGATTTGTAGACCGGTCAGGGTCAAGGGCCCATAACTCTTTGTCAGAAACTGGGGTGCGGTTCCAATGTGGCCTGATGGGTCTTTTGTGCTCATGGCTATGTTTTGTGTGGGTGGTCATGAGTCAAAGCGTGAGCTTTCTGGTCGCCCCACGCTATGTTTCTGGCAGTTGCCGACAAATGTGAGACAGTCACTTTTGCAAAGGGAAGAACGCGATTTTGAATTTTGTTTTTGAACATGGACACATTCTGGACATTTGTAGGGCTAGTCATGAGCTCTCCAAAGCACCAAACCATGCGCAATTTGGATCGCCGCAGCTCCCGCTACATTAACCGAATTGCAACACCCCAAATCAGCCGCTCAGTCTGCGGCGCGTACCACGTCGCCCGCCGAGGCGCCTTCACACATCAAGGACCCATCAAAACGCCGTTCCGGGGGCGCAGATGCCCCAACGCGTAGTGGCACCACCCCTTGCACCTTTGAGGTCTGTTTCGATGAGTTAATCATCGATTTTGGTGATGGGGATTGACGTGGGTCGAAACCTGTCCGCGGACCTACAGTCAGAATTTTGACTAAGTCCCCGAGTAACAAACTGTACTACTGAGTTTCGGACTCCGAGCCAGGATTTTGGCGAAGTCCCTCAATAACAAACTGCACTCCTGAAATCCGGCGGATCATCCACCAGACGTCTCGGCAGATCTTCCGGAGCAAAATCCCCAGATTGTATTTTGTTACTTGTTCCAGTCAATTATTCACCAGAATACAAACCGCTGCAGGCTCCCAGAACCGCCGCGCACACCCCAACTTTGGAAGCCCATATCTCCCTCGTTACTAGTCCGATTAGGGTGAAACAACTTCCACCTGATTCAACAACTCGTCAACTTTTAGGAACAATCCGTTTTTTTAGGATCCGAGCAATCATCGAGTTTCATGATCCGTCGACGAGGAATTTCCTCTTTCTAGCGGCTCATCGGCGCCTCCCGGCGCCGCACTTGGGCATGCAGAGGGGCAATCTTTAAGAGGTACTACTTGATGAGTGAAGGTTCTGGCTGTTGTAGTGTCAGCTTCTTATGCTTTGCCCTCCAAGATATCTCCGTATTGATAGAGCTCCTGAAAAACTTCCGCTAAGTCCATAATCTGAATGTCGTTGATGCCAATTCTCTGCATCAACATCTACCGAAAGTCCCTGTACGACTCTCCTAGGTGAAGGAGGACTGGATCTAGCCAAGTCCTAGAATTTTGCAGTGGATGTCCAATGCTGCATCCCAGTACTGTGTAGTAGGTGCCCCAGTGTCATCTCGCATTCGTCAAGTCATGTGGCTTTATCTTTCCATGCTTCATGGGGACAAGTTGCTCTACTACATGGGTTGGTAGGATCCTCGGCCTCGGCCTTTTCGGCCAAAGCAGATATGAAAAACAACATAAGCTTGTTTTTCTGGTTATTTTTGCACTAGAGAACTAAGGGCTCAAAGGAGGACCCGATCGTCCACGTCATCAGCTGCTGGAAACAGGTGTACCTCTTCAAAGTCATACTTTGCTGTCCATGTGAGGAAAATGTCCTTCCATGTGAGGAAGTCTTACCTGCCAAGCAACGGGGACGTTAGGTCTCTCCGATTCTTGATTTTGGCCAACTCCTCCCATGTCACCATGGTGGCGGCAGGTTGGTTGGAGGATTGGCTGCCAGAGGGGTTGGAGGCACGTTTCGGCACTGACCCAACGTTACTCATGCTGTTTCCAATGAAATGATGTGCTGTTCCACAATGAGAGCGGTGCTGTGCTACTCTTCCCTCCCTTTTGCCTCCCCATCTCTGATGCTAGGGTGTAAGGAAAAGGTATAGGCATGTCTGTCTTCTCTGTTCCTAAGTCCACTTGTGGACTACGGCTGCTGACTTTGGATGCACTGGTGGTTCTTCCCTTGGACTTCCCGCTCATGCAATGGCTTGCGTGTCTTGAGACCTTGTTGAGCACTGCCCCTAAGGATTCCCCAAATGCACTTCTCTTGCTCCTCTCCAATGACGCCGAATTTGGTGAGCCCTGCGCAGCCTGCTGCATCAACTGTGGCATGCCACACCGGGTCAGGACAGAGCCACCGTCTTCCAGCACCGTNCTGTTTCCAATGAAATGATGTGCTGTTCCACAATGAGAGCGGTGCTGTGCTACTCTTCCCTCCCTTTTGCCTCCCCATCTCTGATGCTAGGGTGTAAGGAAAAGGTATAGGCATGTCTGTCTTCTCTGTTCCTAAGTCCACTTGTGGACTACGGCTGCTGACTTTGGATGCACTGGTGGTTCTTCCCTTGGACTTCCCGCTCATGCAATGGCTTGCGTGTCTTGAGACCTTGTTGAGCACTGCCCCTAAGGATTCCCCAAATGCACTTCTCTTGCTCCTCTCCAATGACGCCGAATTTGGTGAGCCCTGCGCAGCCTGCTGCATCAACTGTGGCATGCCACACCGGGTCAGGACAGAGCCACCGTCTTCCAGCACCGTTTTTGTGGCTGCCACTCAAAGTCACAGATTGTGACTGCTATCAAGCTCATGCCTAGCATTCTGTGCTCTGATACCAACATGACACTATAATTCCAATGCAACCTGTCCCATGTCATTTGGTCCACAAACGTTGTCTCTAGGGTTGGGCAAGTGCAGCCATGGATGAACAAGTAAAAATGTAATTCCAAGTCCTAGATAAGAACGGATACGATTCCTACGGGATGAATCTCGCAAACCAAGCTCACCCGTCAGCCGGAGAGCAAAGCTCACTGGCTGATGGGTGAGCTCAAACCCCCACAAGCACATTCCTTGCACAACGTCAAATCCGGTCCTCGTCCGGTTCTTTATTTGCGCACACATCATGTTTTTCGTCAGTGTCCAGGTTTCACATCAGAGTCTATTCTATGTTCAGTTACACACACACTGGAAGACGACGGGCCAAGAGTCATGGAATAAATTAGATCACAAAAAACCAAGACAACACGGCCATGGTTGGGACTGGAGCAATGCTGCCAGGAAGGAAGCGAGCACAGAAGGGATGGCTGGTGAGTGTGTGCGCTTGATTCCCGATGGTGCATGTGCTCATTGTATGTCACCGCCACTCACTGAGTCAGCATGTACTGTACACTCATGGCTGCAGAATACTCGTGAATATGTTCAGGGGAGAATCAACAATACATCGTGTACATTGGGGTGGTGAAGAGGGAAGTGCATCACCCATATGCCATAAACATTTCACAAGTGTCTTACTGAACTTGTGTATTTTTTTTTACTCTCCTCCAGATGTACTTCCCAATACACCTCTAAAATACACTTTCAACCTTGGAGGAAGGGAGGAGGTGGTGTTGGGAATTAAAATCCCCCTCACCTCCCAAAATTTAAAAAGTGTATTGGAGAAGTGCATTGGTGGGTGTAGTTGATAGTAACTAACAACAGAAAACAAGTGTATTTCCTTGTGAAATGATTTCAAATT
This sequence comes from Penium margaritaceum, assembly GCA_023375785.1. NCBI lineage: Eukaryota > Viridiplantae > Streptophyta > Zygnematophyceae > Desmidiales > Peniaceae > Penium > Penium margaritaceum. Next base: position 3,802 of record SZWC01024801.1, on the reverse strand, counting down.
TATTCTAGACATCCATTGATATAAGTTAACTATCCATGCACAACTTGCTACGCGAAGACCTGATCAAATGCATTCAGTCTTATATCAGCATCTTACCAACAAATGAACGGGACCCCAGAAAGTCTTCCAACCCCTCCCCGTCCCCTCGAACTCATCATTTTTACTTTGGTTGTAATGCGGAAAACATATCCTACACGAGAAGAAACGATTTCACAAGTGAATGAAGGCACTTGTTTTTCTTTTTTGCCCTCATCCAGAAAGATTGCCCAATACATCCCTGTAAAACACGTTAGGCTGCGGTGGAGGAAGGGGAGGGGGGGACATTCACACACACACACACACACACACACACACACACACACACACACACACACACACACACACACACACACACACACACACACACACATCAATGAGTTAATTCAAGAAGTGTACCAACAACAGTAAGTATAGGGAATCAAAAGAGGTAAAGAAGTGTTTTAGTAGCCAAAAACTAGATATCCAGAAAAAAACATCTATTGAATGTATTGAATGCCAAGATGGAACGACAAATGCAACCTGTTTCCTACTTGCGTCCATAATATGTTGTTAGAATATATTTTGAGAGAAAAAATGGTGTCCATATTGCAAAGCAAAAAGGGAATAAAGACATACGTCCCCATTCGGAGGCCACAGTGAACCTGTTGTGAGAGCGAGAGTCAAGGTGCCGCTTTGAACAATTGGATCTGCCCCTCAAGCGACTCGCTAGTCCAACTCACCCTAGAAAACTTCTGTTATTCCATAACAGGAGCCAAAAACAAAACGGGTTTACGGGATCTTTGTCAAAGACATATCAAGAAAAATGCCTTGGCATGAAACAGGTCTCAATTTTTGACTTTGTTTGTTCATCGTATCTTTCTACATGATTCACTGTTAGTAATTATGTTCAATAAGCTTATGGATTGGAGGTTACCAATCCATTGTTTTTTTTCATAGCATCTTTCTTAGAAGGATCCTTACCATATGTTCAAGCCTTTTACACAGATCAGGAAGTGTATGGATTTGGGGTGATTGGACATGAACGGTGCTACAACTCAGCTCCACATTGCTTCCATGCCTCCCCAGCAGCTTGCTTCCCTCGTCTACAGTTAATGAAATGGCATGAGAGCATAAAGTTTCTTCAACCATCTCTGCCTTTTCACATCTCTGATGAAATCGCCACTGACACTGTCTTTGCCTTCCTCAAGGATGCTTCTACAAACCTCCATAATCAGTTGATCCGGCAGCAGTCCATGGCAGAACTGAGCAGCACGTTTACTCTCTGATCAGCAGCATCACCATAAGTATCTCTGAATTCATCTGAGTTTATCCTTGCTCCATGATTTCCCTTCTATGCCTCTGACGTGGATTACTCCTCTTCAGGGCATATCTCTTGCAGCTCCCTGGAACCAGTTGTTCTGCAGCGCCACCAACAGCACAGAGCAGTATCCCCAGTATTTCCAGCAGCACTAGGACGTTTTCCCCGGTCTCTTGCAGTCTCTACCACCACTTCTAGTAATAGATTCTCTGTACCATAGTGCACCGCAAAAACCCACACTCTCTCACTTGAACAGCCTCATGTACCAAAGTGCACCACAAAAACCCATACTCTCTCATCATAACAGCCTCATGTACCAAAGTGCACCAAAAAAAAACCCACACTCTCTCACTTGAACAGCCTCATGTACCAAAGTGCACCACAAAAACCCATACTCTCTCATCATAACAGCCTCATGTACCAAAGTGCACCAAAAAAAAACCCACACTCTCTCAGTAGAAAAGCCTCATGTGTTGGAAATAGGACTCCGACAAGAGAAAATCCCTTATCTCGACTAAGGTTCAGGTCCCGGACCTAAACAATGGCTCTCTGGTCACCTAACTGTTGTACGTAACCATCAAGGCATCTCCTGATAATGTAGCATCACACATCCGGCTAGTGGAGAGAAGTCATAGCTCTAGTTGTTTGCTCCTTTCTTCCTCTGTACACTGAGGATGTTAATTCCCTTGAGGAGCAATGTGAGATGATTGCAGTCTTTTCTCCATCAAGTTCTTCAGGGCCGAGGCCATTATCAGTGATGATTTTACAGAAATGCCAAGATTACTCTGTTACAATGGACTGCTAACAGAGACGTTGGATTCTGTACCATACATTAGACTTCTTGCTCAGCTTCCCAAAACGAGCGACAGTAGCGTGTTCGAAATCGCTCCACATTTTGGCTGGTGTGAGATATTTATGCCACATCGGATTAATCTGCTCGAGATCGAGTACGCCTGCGTTCCACGATGCAAGAGCGGCGTGTGAGCCATTGACCTGGCTCCACTGGTCTCCTTTCACTGTTAGTTGGTTTTTAGATCAGTGCACCAACTCAAAGCCGTGCCATGTAAGAGTGAGACCGCAAGGTGGATTTTCTTACTGTCACTGTTGACCCTTTCAACAGTGAATTACACCTCCAATTTTTCTAGCCACATTCTAGCCTTTGGTCCCTTTGAGTTTGCACGATTGAACTACTCAGGGAGTTCTGGTCAAATATGGGAATCACTCAAGAGTTGGAGAGTTTTCTGAGCGAGCACTGCCTTGTGCGCACAAGAAATCCAAAGCTTCTCCATCACCGCATTGAATTTTTGTAGCATATGGGTGCTCAGGCTACCAAGTTCCGACAGCTTCTTGTACAAGTCTTCATTAATTCAAGCTTGTCGACTGGTGCCTCCCTTCGTTCCAGATGCTGAACCGGCAAGCGGCGGTGGGGGCAGAGGATTTGCCGAGCCCAAGGGGTCCATCGCTTGGTTCGCCGTCAGGTTTGTCGGTGTTGTGCAATTTGTTACAAAGGTTGCCGTTGCTGTCCAGTTTATCTGAAGGGCGTCAGTTTTCGCGTGCATCTAGTCCCCCATCACCGAAGTCTTTGTCTGTGACTAGTGCTCTTCATTGGATGCACTTGCTTCATTCACCATCGTTGTTGCAAAGTCTACCATCTTGTGAATGGTGAAGATGCGCAAAAGACTTGTGTAAGGTTATCACCAGTGAGTTCATGTGCCAGTTTCCCCCCCAGCAACATTGTGCTCTGATACAAATTCTTATGCCGAGCGGAACGTAGGTGGTTCACGGGGATGAGGTGTGGGACTTCAGAAGATTTGAGGAATTGGAACAAATGGATGATTTGTTCTAAGTAGTAAATGTACTTTGATGAGAAGTGTGGAGTGAGTCGAGAACATATATACAATGAAAATGATTAAAATGAGACATATGTTAGGTCCTTGGCGCTTACGCCGAGCAACGCGTGCTTGGTCGCGCTATGAGTGGTTGCTTCAAGAAAGCCCCACTGAGAACTTTGGGGGCTTAGAGAATATCAAGGTGTGGTCATGTAAAGTACTATCTCCATTGAGAAGTTGAACAGATTATACAAAAATATCGACATGGTTCACAACACTTCTGTCGACCATTCTGGAAAGTAGTCAAAGCTTTTAGAACCTACTGGAACGGAAACCCAGAGGTCAGGGCAAGGGGCCACAATTTTCTCGACCGATTGACATAAACATCTCGAGGTTGTTGCACGATCCACCACAAACATAATGACAAAAGTACCCACTCGCAGATTTTCGGGACTCTTGTGCGTAGAAGATGTAACACTTTGGTCAAGTTGAAATCCTTGATCTCAGTTATCCTCATCTTTGTCTAGAAGAATCCGAGGTAACAAAATAGGATAAACATGTATAGTATGCCGGGTTCAGTACCAGTCTTTACTCAAAGCTCTGCATTCTTTATACATGTTAACAACAAGAACCAAAC
>SZWC01024800.1:17562-33251 GCA_023375785.1 Penium margaritaceum | reverse complement strand
CACGGACGTCCTTTGGTGGTTACTCAATCACCACATAAGTTCATCATGAGAATATCCCCATGCCTTATGGCCTTTCTATGGAGTTACAACAATGTGTAAACTCCCACACATAGTTTTCAAGTTGTTTTACGAATCACATCATGGATATGGACAATTCGGAAAAAGATCGGGTTATCAACTCGATGACGTCCAACAATGTGTGCATGTTGACCGGTGATGTGCAATACGGAGATTCATGTCCTTCATTGAGCCATACACACAATGGTTGGACACAGCTCTGGTCAGACCACAAGATGTTAGCGGGAGATGAATTAGGATAACGGTGATGCATGTGGCTACCAAGATCACTGCAAACTTTTCATCATAGCTACTACAAAGAAATAGGCACAGAAGGGAGACATTGAACAATAGAACGGTGATGTGGGCATTGTGAAACCAACCTTGTGATTGCTACCATATTGGGCAGTTACAAGGATGAGCTGCGTGCACTAGGGAAAAAAACACATGCCCTTTTCACGTGTGATGAGCATGAATTATGAGCGCCTTTTCAGGGAATTTCAACACAGGTTGGCTTCATCATTACTGGTACAAGGGTATCCCTTGAAAATGAAACATTATTTTAACTTGTGTACTAAAAGTTTGAAATCATTTTGGGAATAATGAGCAGATGACAAGAATGTAAAGATATCTAGCAACAACTGTAATGAGTGAGAAATACAAAGCGTGTACATAGCAGCCATTAGGTAGTGGTGGTTGTGCATATGGACTCCATAAGTCAATTCAGAAGCAAATAAATGTGGAAATTGAGTAAAGTTTTTTTGTATCCATTCTCCACATTCGAACATAGATGTTAAGCTGATCGGAAGTGAGTTGGTTCACAACTGAAATCGGGATTTGTAACTTTTCACAAGAGTGGGGTCAGTTGGGTACTTCTGAGAACCAGAATGTATACTTCAATGTTCTAAGTTCCAAGAATCGGCAACGTATGTACACATGGCGAGTGCAAGAAAATGAGGCTCGGTCAAGCCGTTTGGGTTTTCGGCGATTCGCGTGACGCGATGCCGTCTTCTAATTCGCTGGCTCGAGAAGTCCCTCGTTCGTTCGACGGGGGGCTTCGAGATCAAATGTGGAGTTCACAAGGTTTTTCAAAGTTGCTCGAAGGAACTTTGTCCATAATCTTGAAATGTTGAGGATCATCAAGAACATGTTTCAGAGAGTTTTCGAAAGTGACCTGAAAGTAACTGTCTACGCGCGAGGATTCTGGGGTATTCCGGAGAATTCCTTCCGCGCACAGAAAAAGTGGCAGCGACTAAGTCGCGATGTAGGTCGGGGGCGGCGGGAGAGAAATAAGGCCGCTTCTAGGTTTGCGCCCTGTGTAGGCCATCGGTACAACACTTCCCCCCCCTCTAGCCGCGACGACCCTGCGCGTTACCACTGCACGGCCGGAGTCGGGCTTTGTAACCGTCCATGAGAAAATCAACGTCCGAGAGTTGGCTGTATGACACCCGGCTGTTATGTGCCACGCCATAGTTCTTCCACTTGCCTCCTCGTCGTCAGTGATCAAGGATTTATTCAACTTCGTACTCGTGGTCGCCGTCTGCGATCATGGGTGGCGGAGAAGGTACCACGCGTCCAGGAAAATCTTGTGTTGGATTGATGTAACATCAGATTTTTCTGATGTGGAAGACCGGGTGAATCTGCATATTGTCAGGTAGTTGAAGTTTTGGGACGACTGGAGTGCGCATCTTCAAGATATTGAAAGGCTCCAACTACCAAGGTTTTAGCCTCAGATTGCTCGATCCGCAAAGTTTGACGGTTGCGGGGTTCAACAAAACTTTGTCACCGGTTTTGAACTCATGGGGTTGTCGATGTTTATCGGCTTACCGCTTCATAGCTGCTTGCATATTTGTGAGAGTTCAACGAGTTTCCTCCCTCACTGCCGAAAATTCTCGCCGATGAGTGTCCTCGACGAGGATGTTGCTCTCGATCTCCACATCAATCAGGGTGGTTGGTTCTTCTCCGTAAACCACCTTGAACGGTGTTTTTCCTGATGTAACAGACGTTGTCGAATTGTATGTGAACTTGGCTACGGGCAACTTGTCTGCCTAGTCAGTGCCGTGTGGTTTGCACACGGTTTGGATGAGTTGTTCCAGCGTTTGGTTGGTTCGCTCGACTTCCATCAGTTTGCGAATGGAACGCTGTTGAAATTTGAAGTGACTCCCATGCCACTATATCAAATCTCACCAAAACTGCCTGGTGTACTGCAAATCTCAATCATTTGTGATTGATCGTGGAACCCCATGCAGTCGGATGATTTGGTCAAGGAACAGTCACTCTGCTCCTTTAGCGGTTACATCCGTAGTGGTTGGAATGAAGCGCGCCATCCTCAAGAACCTGTTGACGACGGCAATTTTGGCGTCAAACCCCTTTGGTGTGACAGGCAAATCAACCACAAAATCCATGAAGACATTGGTCCATGGCTTTTTTGGTATTGGTAGTGGATCTAGTAGTCCGAGGGGTTTGGTGCGTCGACTCTTGTGTCGCCCATAAAGGTCGCAGATTTTGCAGAAGTTTGCAACATCAACCCCCATTTTGTCCCACTGATAGTGCTTTGCAAGCCTTTTCAGCATCTTGTCGGCTCCAAAGTGGCCTCCTTGATCGGTGTTGTGGCATTATTCAAGAGGCATGTGCAGTATCTTCTCCAATTCAGGAACGACGGCCTGATTGTTTTCCCTTTCTGTACAAATAGGAGCCTGCAAAGTGGAACTTTGTCATGTGCTAGGCTCTGTGGTCCTCGTATCCACGTGTGAATAACTTTGCCACGCTTGAATGTGTAGTGCGCTGACCTCCGTGAGATCGGGTCGGCGGCTCAACGCCTCCGCTGATTTGTCTTCTCGGGCCGATACTCGATTTCGTAGTCGAAGTTGGACTGGAGGAACTCCATCCATCGAATTTGTCTTTGGCAGAGGTTTGGTTGCGTTTTCAGATACTTGAGGGCATGGTGATCCGTTTGAAACACACATTTGCTGCACTCCAAATAAGAGGGCCAGGTTTTGAAGGTATGGATAACCGCAAACATTTCTTTCTCGTGGACGGCATGGTTGAGCTCTGCTCCGTGAAGCTTCCGCGACATGTTAGCGATGCGTTGTTCTCCTCCACCATTGTCCTGCAAGAGGATGGCCCCAATTGCACAATTGGAGGAATCATTGGCCATGACGTAGTCGGCCTTTGCATTTGCCAATCAAAGGGTTGANATAACAGTTGCAAAATCCAAAAAAAACTTGTACGTCGCGTACTTTTGTTGGGGTTGCCCAATCCGTCACCGCCGATATATTTTTTGGGTCCATGGATATTCGTCCGCAGCCAATGATGTGACCAAGAAACTCGATTGAACATTGAACGAAGTCACATTTTAAGAGCTTTGCGTAGATCTTCTCCTTCTGGACAACCTCGAGCACCTGTCGGAGATGTCATCGATGATCTTCTGGGCTTTGACTGTACACAAGGATGTCATCAAGGTATACCATGGAAAAATCGTCGTGGTATGGGAAGAAAATGTTGTTTATCGCTACCATGAACGTTACGGGTGTGTTTGTCAGTCCAAACGGCATAATCGTGAACTGAAAGTGCCCGTAACGTGTTCGAAAGGGAATTTTTGCAACATCCTCGTTGGCGATGCGAATTTGGTGGTAGTAGCTACGTAGGTCGATTTCGCTAAAAGTTCTTGCTCCACGCAGTTGGTCAAAAAGCTCGTTTGCTCAAAGTAGAGGGTAGCGGCTCTTGACTGTGATGTTGTTCAACGCTCAGTAATCCATGCACATCCGCATTTTGCTAGTTGTTTTTTTATGAATAGTGTTAGTGCGGCATACGGAGAGACGGATGTTCGGATGAACCCTTGAGTCAACACGTTGTCCAGCTATCGCTTGAGCTCTGTGAGTTTGTGATCACTCATCTAACATATCCCATTAACGGTTGGTCTGCTGCCGGGTTAGAGCTCAACTCGGTGGTCAATGTCACGTTTGGGAGGGAGTTCGCTTGGTAACTCGTGGGGGAATACCCCTTCAAATTCTTTCACAAGCGGAGCGAACTCTTCCGGTACGTTCACGAACTTTGATGCTGCTGAGGCTGATGAGGTTGATACGCCAGCGGCAGCAATTGATTTGTTACTTGTGCTTCTCAAACTGACGTGGACCAACCAAGCTGAGGCCCCTCGCCTCAGATATCTTTTTTCCACGTCAAGTGAGATCGGCGTAGCTAATGGCCGTTGCGTTTTTCACAGTTACTGTTGCAATTGTTGTGCTGTTTTCAGCTACCCTGTTTTTGCTTGTTACACGTAGGCTTGATTTTGGCTGTTGCACAAGGGATAGGAAGATCTCTTGCCCGTCGCGTTCAATGTAGACAGCGCCGCTGCTCCAGATGATTTGTGGATTCTCTTGGTACAGGAAATCTCACCCAAGAATCACCTTGTAGTCAGTCACTGGGCAGGATCCCCAAACGGTTATGTTTTGCAGATCCTCGATCTGCAGCCGTAATGGCTGCCTCAGTCGATGGATGCAAAGTCGTCCCTCAACAATTTCCATGAAGAGCTCCAAGTTTGTGCTTAAAACCCAGATTTTTCACCAGTTAATCGGATACAATACTGTGCGATGCACCTCCATCAAGTAACGCCGGCAAAGTTTTTCAACTTTTACAACCCCTCAGTTGCACTCTCAGTAGTATCGCAGGCTGGTCGTCCTCGTATCCCTCGTCAAAATTTCAGATCTCAGGTGGGTACCTGAGATCCCACCCCCGTATTAGGAAATCGTAGCCGTTCGGGCGGGCAATCGTTCGTTGCAGTTTTTTCGGCGGGGGCAAGAGTTTTGGCATCTACTCTTGACCTCGGACGTTTCCCGACTCCTCTCCTCCTTTTTGCTTTTTCTACTTCTTTCCCCCCTTCTGGTTTTGCCTGGAGTAGTTCCCCGCGATGTGCCCGATTCTTCTGTAGCTGTAGCAGGTCCATTGATCTACTTTTTGCTCAACGGCGTTGACTACCACCGGGGTCTAGTTTTCCGGATTCTGCGACCGATGCATGCTACTATGTTATGGTTGATGTTTTGGGTGCGAAAAGTAGGATTCGTCAAACTTTGAGTTGAAGTTCGCGGAGTCGATGCGCTCAGCAACTGCGATGATCTATGGCAAATCATTGGTGATGTTGTAAATCGCGGGTGCTCTGCAAACATCTCGCTTAAGGCCAATTTTATTGTGAAAGTAAAGTTCATCCTCTGCGAGGCTGTTGCTGGTGATGATTTTGCGAGAACAGGGCGTGTACTCTATCACGCGGGAAAGTTGCTTCGGTCATTTCAGACGGTAGCGAACCTCTGTGTTCTCATTCAACTTGCAGAAGCAAGCGATGAGTGCCTGGGTGAACTCGCGCCAGTTGGACGGGGGTGTTATTGATACTGTCCAGGTTGGGTGAACCCACTCAAGAGATAGTACGCCTGGTGCCAACGATGCTGTAGCTGTTGGATCAGTGCCTTCAGCTGCCTACTGTCGTTGGATGGCCATGAGATCGGCTCACAAACTTAAAGCCGTGCCCCACTATACCAAGGCTCCGAGGTTCATCTTGTTTTCATTGGAGTGAACCCTAGCAGTGGTGAAGTATACCTCCAAAGTGGTTAGGAAGATCCTGACCGTCGGTCCCTTGGAATTTGCTAGATCAAATGGCTTAGGAAGCCCTAGACAAGTTGAGGACCCGCCGATGTGGAGTTGATCGGTGAGTACTGCTTTTTGCCCTTTTGAGTCACGGATTTTGGCGATGTACTGCTGCAGTTGTTCGACAAGCGTTCGTTGAAATGCTTCAATCTGCGCCAGTCGGTGAGTTAGCTCTGCGATTTTGTCTCGTGTCGACGATGGGGTTGTATTGGTCGGTGGAGCAGGTGGATTTGGCATGTCAGGCATGCCAGACTCCGGATTGGTTGTGCCAGTTGAAGTGCCAGCCGTCATCCACTCATCCCCCTTGATGAGGTCGAAGGTCCTTTGCGGTGTACCTTCGGTCATCACCAGTGTCTTTGCCGGTTACCGCTATTGTCGCCAAGTGCGTTCGCTCTGTGTGCCGACCTCGTTGCGAGGTGTGTGAGCTTCTCATTGGTGGAGATGCGCTTGAAGACACGTACGAGTGTCAAGTTGATGCAAATTAGTCTTGTGCCCTGTCTTGGCTGATGCGTTCTGATACCAAGTGTTACGCCAGTGGGAAGTGAGATGGTTCTCAGTTGAAGTCGGGGTTTGTCACTTTTTGCAAGAGTGGGGTCAGTTGGGTATTTCTGAGAAGCGAAAGGTATACTTAGTTGTTGTAATTGTCAAAACCTGGCAATGTATATACAAATGGCGAGAGCGAGAAAATGAGGCTCGGTCGAGCCGTTAAGGTTTTTGGCGGTTCGCGTGACGCGATGCCGCGTTCTGATTCGTTGGCTCGAGAAGTCCCTCGATGATTTGATGGGGGGTTTTAGATGGAGTTTGGAGTTTGTGAGGTTTGTCAAAGTCGCTCAAAAGAACTTTGTCCATAGTCTCGAAACATTGAGTATCGTCAAGAATATGTTCCGGTAAGTTTCCAGAAGTATCGTGAAAGTAGTCATCAACGCGCGAGGATTTTGGGGTATAACGGAGAATTCCCTCCGAGCGCGGAAAAAGTGGCCACGACTAAGTCGCGATGTAGGTCGAGGGCGGCGGAACAGAAATTAGGCCGCTTCTGGGTTTGAGCCCCGTGTATGCCACCGGTAAACCAATAGATGCTCCCCTCCAATCCAATCACATCTTAATCTTCCCACCTCCAACTATCTTGTTGCTTTTCATTGGTCTTCCCTCGTCGCATACTCTACACAATGGTAGAGTAGGTGCTCACAAGATGTTTAACACGCCTCTTCAAAGATGCAGAGAATGATCAGTTATTGACAACACAAGATCAAGTGTCTACAAATTTTTGAAATGTAGTAAAATCAATTCATGAAAAAATGGATGAAGAATGATGACCAATAGGAATAGTTGTATGAAGGGGAACAAAAACAGGTTAGAATACCAAACACAGGAAACTTGTCAGTCCGGATTTTATTTTGGTTCAGGATATGCTATCTTTCACATTGGATTAGTTTGGTTTCAGAGTCGCTTGAAAATGAACTAGTGCAAAAGTCTAAGATTTAAATGCTTCTTTCCATCATGTACTAGATGATTGATCTGACAGCAGATGTTGTGGCTTGTTTCAAGCCATGTTCTCACATGGCCTGCCATATTTCATTTAATCACATTATGATTTTCTGGTGCTATGCATGAAGTTGAAATCACACAACACCCTGCTATACTCCTGTTTTGTGGGTTTTGTGATGGATTGAACTGCTACCACTAGATAAGCATTCCATCAGTTCATGGGAGGGTGTGGGGTTATCTTCTGTCCTCATGCGCTTGTCCACTGCATACGGTGATCTCTCGACTCATGTCCTTGGTCCTAAATCCTTGAAGGTGATGTAGATGGTCCAGACATGGTGGAAAATTGTTGATGTGTTCGGATTTGGACAGTGGATAACCCACCTTGGCGTTGTTGCCACATCACAAAATGTGTAACGTTGGACCTCTTGAAGGTCAAAGACATAGCTAATTCACTGGAAAGGACACACACACACACACACCTTTGAACCACTCCTAGCAAAACCAGCATAGGTTGCCAATACTTCATGATCAATGCAATGATGATGCATTTTATTGGAAGCCACATACTTAGAATATGGGCATGACATGCTAAAAAAACTAGTCTATGCTCTAGAAGAGCTCAAAGAATTANCTCTACCCACCTCATCAACTTTCGCTTACAAGGGGAAGGGGGGTGAAATCAGGAGGATTACTTGAAATTGAATCCCGCATACTATGCAGCTTCCACCGAGCTTAACCCTTGATTTATTCTACATCACTTCAAACAGGAAAAACACCTTCGATGTATGCATGTTTATTGGAAATGTGCATTAAGGAGACCCCTGTCCTTCATTGAGCCATGCACACAATGTTTGAACACAATTTTGGTCAAACCAAAAGATTTTTGATGGAGAGAGACTGGGAAAACATTGATGCACGAGGCAACCAGGATGAGTGCATCATTCTTTGTCATGGCCACTACCAAGAAAGGGGCACAGAACGGATGCATAAAAAGGAGGACAGCTTGGAGCCGACCTTGGGATTGCTACCTTGTTGGAGTTGCAGTGAAGATAAGCAGGGCGCATCAACAAAAACAATGCGTGCCATTTTGGCGCGCGTTATGAGTGTGCATTATGAGCACCTTTTTAGGTCATTTCAAAATAGGGTAGCTCCATCACGATAGATGAAAGGATATCCCTTGATGATGAAACACTCCTCTAATTATGTGCTACACAATTTGAACCCATCTATTGAAAATTTAGTTGTTTTTTGTAGTGTTGGACCCACTTAGTTGACAACAAGAAGGTAAAGATATTTGGCAACAACAACCATAGTAAGTGAGCCTGGCAGCCATTGGGTAGTGGTCATTGTGCCGTCAGACTCAAGGAGATAATGAAGAGCCAAATGAATAAGGAAGACACGTGGGTGATTTGTAATTTTTTTTTGTATCCATTCATGTTCCAACATGGATGCCCCCCCTCCAATATAACCACATCACAATCGTCCTACCTCCTCCTATCGTCCACAATAAGGAAGACACGTGGGTGATTTGCTTTTTCTTGGTCTTTCCTCATGACCTAATCAATGTAATGGTAGAGAAGGCTGTATTTGTAGCTACCATCTTCCTTGTTATTTGAGATACCCTACCACGTTTCATATTCAATGAATGATTTTTTCATACAGTTTTTAACTATGAAAACCAGGTTCTGACATTGCTACCATGTATCCATTATTTCAATGTTTGCCCATCCCATGACACTTAAAGTCATCGACGTGTCCTGTTCAATTTCTTCATTTAACAAGGGCTACAGAGCCATTGCACAATAGTGTGTCTTGAACAAAAAATGTCGGCACTCGCGCAATAACCTGATGCCGTGCAACGGTCATAAGCGACACATGCAAATTCCTTGTCTTCACAGTGTGAATGCGATTTCGTCCAACTCCTCTAGTCTCACGTGTATATGTGTCAAAATCTAGTGTCCATCTTCATGAAACATGCACTTACCTTGCATTGTTTCCTACATAGAGGAGAGAGTCTGATGCCCGATGCATGCAACAAGGCTTGGTCCTCCTTCATACTCCACGTGCAAAACATTCTGTGGTTCAACCTTGCATGCCATTTTGCATGGGTTTGGATAACATGCAGATGTCACACTCCTACTGCATACAACTCCACGTACGACAATGATTTGATGGTGCGGAGAAGGAGAAGGCTCCTCTCCCTTTGACATCTCCTTCTTCCGATGACAACATGCTGACGCTGCCCATATGTCAATGTCTACGTCTTCTGGGAACAGTGATCATCGGCAAGGACCCGTCTCCTGAACCCCCTAGCCGTGATTTGCAGTCCTGCAGCCTATTGAAAACACATCAAATTTCTCATCACGATGGTAAGAAGATACCACAAGGTGGTCATCATCCACGTCCATAACAGGTGCTAAACAACGGATTGGTTCGGAAGCGGTCATTTTGTTACCAACTTCAACACAATCAAATCTCATTTTTCCACTTATGCTACTATCAAGCATCACATGCTCAATGGATGCTTAGTGTATGACCGCCTCTCCCCAAGCATTGTCCTCAGTTGGTTCAAGACAGGCACTAAAGTGGTAGGAAGACCAGTACTAGAAAGTGGTGATTGTGTTCATTGTTGTGGTGCCTGGTCCACCTGTGACTGGCAAAAAAGAATGCAAGGGTATGACCAAAGGCAAGTGTGGTTTGTCGACCATCAGATCACCATGGCAGAGATTGCAAAGAAGCTCATGGATGCACGCAATGTTGGAGTGGCACTGAACTCAAAATTCATCCAACAAGACATCTGTGGCGTCATTGCCTGTCATGCTTTCGGATGAGCTGCAATGATTGGGTACTTATGCCTTTAGACGGTAGTGGGTCAAGATGTTTGCTACTCGCCAGCTTGGTTGGGCTTGGTGTGCTAGCAGGATAGCTGCGTAGAAGTTGCCTGCCGTCTATGAAGCAACATTCTAACATTCCATTGTAGGTGTGCATGCATGGTGAATTTGTATGGCATCAAGCCCTTCCTTGTGTTGAACGTAGATCAGAGTGGCAACGAGCTTCTACCATCAACAGTGCACACGTACGCCCCTCTTTGGTCAAAGGACATCAGCATCATCGGTATGGATGACGAGCGTGCCATCATGGCTCTCATCGCGTCATCCATGACCAAGGAGTTACTGCCCATGCTACTCATTTCTGGTGGAAATCCGACCCCTCTCTCCCACCGGGTTCGCATACTAAGATGTTGCACAATGCAGGGAGGCACTTGACACAGACCGCATCCCATTAGGCTAGCGGAAAAACAATTAAGGACTTTGTGCGGAGCATTGTTTTTCCGTACTACAAGCGTATGTGTGCAATGTTTGGTATCCAAGAGGGTAAAAATGACATTTGCTGGTCCTCGACTCGTGGCGTTTACATGAAACCAGTGCTTTCCTCGCTGTACCAAAGTTTCCCCTTGATGCCCACGATACATGTGTCGCACAAGTGCACCGGAAAGGCCCAGCCGACTAATGTTGCATTCATAATCCCGTTAAGAAAGAACTTGAAAAGTGTTTGTTGTACGGGGAACTCAACATAGCAAGGCAGGGATGTCAATGCACATCAGTAGGAAAATTCTAAAAGAGGTTGCGTGCAAGTGGTTCTTGGAGGTGTGGAAGTACATGCATGATGCCGTGCTTGTGGTGAAAAATGCATGGGCCAAAGCAAACTTCCCTAGGGTATTTGACCAGGATTTCCTGTGCAAAGCTGCCCCATTCATGAGCGAACTGCTCGTCACCAATGGCAGATATGAACTTGATTATGAGGAAGTTCTATTTGACCTCTAGTGTGAAATGATTAGAGATTGGTTGTGTATGCCACTTGCCATCGCCCTGCCATCCACCTCCCCGTCACACTTGTACCATCTTTCCTAGCTTTACTAAATATCGACAAATACACACAAACATGGTTTCCAAGGTAATACTAACAGGAAACAAAGTCCCATCCATACTAGAGTGTATATATAACCCACTAAATTTGGTACGTGAAATTTCATTTTCAGCTATTAAACTCAGGGATTTTTTTCCGGCAAACCTTAAATCAAATGCAACAACTTTTTTATGAGGTTCAAATAAGCAAAAAGAATGGTAATGAAAAGTAGGGCAATGATCAACATGGCATTTGAAAAATATAGACAATGATCATCGCTATTAAAAAAACAACACAATATCAAGTGCTTATAACATGGTGAAATAAAACAGAATGAACCTTACAATGAAAGTTGATAAAGTATAACTACCATTAAATGATAGAACTTTATAAGAGTCTAAACACAGGTTAGCATGCCGAACACAAGAGAATTGTTTGTCCAGTTTTGATTTGGTTTAGGATATCTCATTGTTTGCATCGGTTTAGTTTGGTTTGAGAGTCGTTGGAAGATGAATCAGCCCAAGAATCTCGGACTTGAACAGTTTGTTCTTGTCACAGCACAAATGATTGAGAAGGAGCCGTGGCTTGTTTCAAGTCGTGCTATCACATTGCACTTTTTCCACTCTGTGCATGAAGTTACATTCACACAACACCCTGTTGTGGTAACGCAAGATGCCGCCGCGCATGATGCCTTTGAATAGAGGTAATGAAGACATCCAGGGAAGATTTGAGTGGAAGCATTCATGGCGCCAATGGAACTGAGAAAGAGTAGTAGTAACTGTAAGAAATGGCAGCAACAACGACACTATTAATTAACAATAGCAGTAGCATTAGCATCATGTATACCAATCATCATTAGCTTTTGAGGTTGTGGATGGTCGTACCACCAGTACCCACTTCGAATTCGTGGGTGGTAGCAATGGTTGTAGGAAGTAGCCAGTAAAGTAGAAAGAGAAATTTCAGCAGCATCAAATAATACACCGTCATGGACAAAAAGTAACAATAGATGTAAGGGTTGCGTGCAACAGGATCAGCTGCAGGAATGCCCGTTTGTAGAATTTGTAGAAGTAGCGATCCATGAGACAATAATAGCATAACAGAAGCTGTGAAGAAGTAGCATGATAGTAAACCAGCAACAACGATAGGCGTGGCACACAACAGCAGTAGCCATACAGATGCAGCAGTCTGCACTTTGTTTCCATTGAACCCAGATGTACTGCAGAACAGCTTCTACGTCCATTTCTATGTCCCAGAAATGACCCTGACATTGCCCACATAAACAAAAAAAAGAAGTATTCAAGCTGCAACAAAAAAATGTTCACAGAAAGAAAGATCTCCTCAAACAAACAATGATTGTCCCCAGATTTACATTGCAAACACAATGTTTATGAGACACACGGCGATAACCCTTTAACACAACTTTGTCTCCAAAGTGTAAAGTTAACCCACATCTTATTCTTTCTATATGCTTAGTATCAGGTGAACAAAACTTTATGGTAAACACTGGAAAAAGTACGAATGTCTGATTTCATAAACGTGGACCTCCAAAATGTCCAATGTCATGCACTAGCTCCACGCACTAAAATCCTTCCTTAATGGAGAATTGTTTGTACATGTAAGACACAGTTTTAGATTTTCTAGGACACATGAGACAAAGTAGTGAACTGAGTGCGCTCCTAGTATGTTTTTGTATGGAGACCAAACACACACACCACATTATCTAGGCCCACACACTGGGGTCCTTTGTAAGATAGGAAGATTTTGGCCAGATAAGACAAAATGGAAGGCATGCCAAGACATGTAAGACAAATGAGCGCACTGAGTGCGCTGTTAGTGTAATTTTGTATGGCGACTGAGCGCATTGGCCACATACACTAGCCCCACGCACTGAGGTCATTCCAAGGAAGGACATTGTTCTGCCATATATGACAAAAAAAGGTTTACTCTGACATATGGGACAAATGAGCGCACTGACTGGACTCTAAGTGTCTTTTTGTATAGTGTATGAGCGCACTCGCCACATGCACTAACTCCACGCACTCGACTCCGTCTGAGGAAGATGTTTTTTGGGCCATATGGGACAAGAGTACTTTTCTTATACACTATGAAAGGAGTGTAAGAATTAGTGTATGCTACTCCCTTGTAAGAGAGCACACTGAAGGCACACACACATCAAGAAAACCAGTGTTTGAAATGACCCTGATTGACTATACCTCTCGAATCTAACAGAGTGTCCAAGATGTCAAAGATTGTTTCCAGTGAATCCATGACCCAGTAACATTTGGTTTTGGTAAGAAACTTGAGACTCATGGAAGGGTGGAATGCCGATGATGTCCGATTGGGAGGCCAATCTGACTACCCCATCGCTGCAAAAACACTTCAACCTTTTCCTAGGTAAAAGAAAGAAACATAAGGTCGCGTTTTTCTTTTGATTTTGACGAAGGAGAATCGACGTACTGAGAGTCACTTCAAATGAATCATGCCAGCCACACCTCTTGTTCCACACGTATTTGCAACCCGTGCAAAATATTTGCATGTGTGGCTGCTTCCCACTTGCGATTGACTGATGAGGCGAACGCAAAGTAACGGGTTTCCCCACTGGTACAAGGCTGTGGAGGCAAATGCGTCCTGTTGTGACACATTGGGATTGCAGGCTTAGCAACTGAATGCACTAGGTC
This sequence comes from Penium margaritaceum, assembly GCA_023375785.1. Classification (NCBI taxonomy): domain Eukaryota; kingdom Viridiplantae; phylum Streptophyta; class Zygnematophyceae; order Desmidiales; family Peniaceae; genus Penium; species Penium margaritaceum. The sequence continues at coordinate 19,491 of SZWC01024800.1, read as the reverse complement.
GGCCCCATTGGAGGACATTGGATTACTAAACATGTGCAGAAACATGTTTGATTGCAGAAGATGTGAAAGGTTCACACAGGCAGGGCTAAGAATTTTGGCGTTGAATTCAACAAGAATAGCATAAAATTTGCTCAGCAAATTTCATCGGGTTTTGCGAGCACATCTCATTCCAAAAGTTTGACATTTTCTGAATCATGTTCCCACATCCCCCAGAACCGAGTGTACGATTCAATTACAGTGAAAGGATACCAAGATTCACTTTGTCCTTCATATTCTGAAGGAAGTGACAAATTGCTGCCTACTTGAGTTTTAACTTTCCATTTGTATGTACCATGAGCATGAAGACCTAGGACCATTGACATATGGTGGAGAGTGTGGGAACACTTCAACTGAAAAGTTAGACTACTTGGAAAAAGGTTAAAAATTGGAACTCGGGGCATCTAATTCAATCTTTCGCCCAATATTTCGCTATTAAAATTGGCTTCACAAAGTTTGCTCAGCAAATTTTTCGACCCCTGCACACAGGCCATCCAGAGCACAGACGTGCCATGACGGTGGCGAAGGCTGACAGATCCACCAGTGTTGACAAAGGGAACAACACAAAATGGAGCTACGAATCCAGGCAGCATGCCACTTGTATTCTCGGCCAGCATGGAGCTGAAGCAGCTGGTGGAGAAACCTTTGGCATAGAGCCGAACTTCCCCATCCGCTTTAAGCTTGAAGGGAGAAAGGGGAGGCCAAAACGGCCACACAAGTTTGGGAATGGACTGAGTGGCGGCTTGTGTGTTCGGCTTGTGCATCTTTCAAATGAGCTGAAATCGGAGCGGGATGAGCCATATCGAAGTGGAATGGGAGGAAATTCTGGGAAACCAGGGCAATCTGTGCATTCTACAAGATCGCTCGCTATATAATGCATTCAAGGAGCAGGCACTGGGGCAGAGGGGGAGCGTTGAGGTTGGGCTTTTGGACAACTATCTGCGACCTGTAACTTCCAAGAAACTTCTGGAAAGTGGGAGAAACATGTTTTTTTCTCTCTTGAGCCCGTGTAGGGCCTGGCATGGAGGAGGGGCGTTGAGGTTGGGCTTGTTTTGGGACAAATCTCTGCCACCGGGAACTTCCAAGAAACTTCAGGAAGGTGGAAAGAATCGTGTGTTGGGAAGGATCATGCGTGTCTGTCTTAAGCCTTTGTAGGGCCTGGGAGAAAGCGGGTGCAGTGAGGTTGGGCCAGCTCTGGGGCGGTTCTCTGTGACCAGGAGCTTCCAAGAAACTTCTGGAAGGGGTGGTAAACGACACATTTGTGTCTGGAGTCCAAGAAGCGCACGCCTGGGAGAGCGGCAGCTGGTGCGGTGACCTTTCGCTTGATCTATAGTGAGGATGGTCGGTTGAGGCTAGTGAGGTTGGTCGGAAAAAACATATTTCTTCTCTTAGAAACGTCGAAGACATGCTTGTTTCTTATTGACGTTGGGAAAGTTCTACGGTGAGGATGGTTGGTTGAGGTTGGTGAAGTTGGTCGGAGAAAAAGTATTTTTTCTTAGAAACGTCGAAGACATGCTCGTCTAGGACTGACGTTGGGAAAGCTCTACGGTGAGGATGGTTGGTTGAGGTTGGTGAGGTTGGTTGGACGATGGCTATCTGGAAGAGTTTGCGAGGGCTTGTCTCAAACCCTTGGGTTCGTGGAAGGTGAAGTTGTTGAGAGTGTTTGCAAAGTCGACGGCGTACATTCTCTCCACCGCGTCGAGCGTGGCCTGCCCATCGCATGCACACACGCGCAAGCACAGACACACACATGCCCGTGCGCGCGCGCGCGCGCGCACACACACACACACACACACACACACACACACAGGCAAGGTGGGCACGAGCTTGGAAAACTCAGGAAACGTAAACTTAACTTTCACACATGAATGCAGTGTGGCAAATTGGTTCAAA
>SZWC01024798.1:0-36622 GCA_023375785.1 Penium margaritaceum | reverse complement strand
CGTCGTGCTTCCTGCGCTGACGTAGCGCTCACGTCACATCACACCCGTCGTTGTGTCATGCGCAGTGCCGCGTTCCAAAATCGTTTTATCGTGACGTATATCGAGCGGGAGGTGGTTCGTATGGTCGGCCGGGCTCCCGGTTTGGGTTTCGTGGTTCCACGATTGTTGTCGTAGAGGGCTTGCCGAGCCTCTCTGTCGTCACGATAGTCCATATTTCCTCGAGTCGCCTGGAAGTACTCCACGATAAAGTATCGTGGCTGCGACAATGTTTCAAAACATGCCATGACTTTTTATTGTGTTCCGGATTGTAGTAATCGCAGTCATCTACGGGTACACATTCGTTGTCATTTGCTCGTTTGATTTTTTGTACGTTTTAGCAATTTTTCTTCAAACCGACAAACGATGGTGCTCGCTCAAGCCTTGTCGGCAGCAATGCCATTGTCGCGCATGCAAGCACTTCGGCGTGCTCTCGCTCAAAGGTGTTGTCCGTGGCACTCGTCAAAACTTACCTTGGTGCTCCAACGCGTCTCTTCTGCGCATCGCCATGGACCCCACGTCTCCGTCTCCTGCCGACCAACTGTCGCAGTCTCAAACGTCCAACGACCCCTCTTCTAATGAGGCACCCACCTTTTTCCGGCATACTCGGGGCCTCGTCCGAGTATTTGCGGCATGCAAGCCTTTTTTCCGCTTTTTTTTCGGAAATCCAGGTCGCGGTCTAGCTCCCCTCAGCTCGACCGCCAATGCGAGGAGGAGGAGCGAGTGCGCGAGCGAGCGCCGGCGTGGAGTTCTCACCGGCGCTAGGGCTCTGTTTCGCGCGGACCCCCACATGGCGTTCCGAACACGCCACGCGAGGGTGGCTTCCCCCTCTCGACGGGCAGCGTATAACATACGCTACCCGCCGAGCGGTTTGTCTTGGAGGCGGGCTCTCGATAACGCGTGTTGTCAACTGCGAAAGGAGTTCCGGAGGCAGCAATTGCGCGACGACCGCACTATCACCAGTGGCGCACGCAGCATGACAACCGCACCCACCGCCGAGAAGAGTCAAGCCAATGCGGCGGCTCGCCGAGAGAAAAGCCAGACCGTCGATCAGGATGATCGACGGGCAAGCATTTCTTGCACTAGGTATTAGGTGCAAGTAGAGCACCAAGTTCAGGTAGAAGTAGATCATTGGGGTCAGGAGCAAGTAGCTTGCTACAACAAGCTACGAAAGTAGTAGGCTGAGGCTTAGGCTAGATGGCCGGACTATATAAATATCCTATACTTAGTTCATTCTGATTAATCTCTATTTTCCAGCTCTGGCTTCCAGACTTCTAAGTCTATTTTTCCGGTACGACTATGCTCTCCACACACCAAGACCAATTCTTTAGAGAGCACACTCTCACATATGGTATCAGAGCCAGAGCCACGCGTTGGGTAGAAGCGTTGTCAAAGCTCAGGCAACTTCAGTGAGCGAAGGCACGGACTACGCTGGACAACGTCAAGGCTGATCGAGAGGGAGATTGCTGGACCAGACTTCGAAGCCAACACACGAGCCAACCTCTAGAAAAATTTTCTAAATTTCCACAGTATCCACACGATCTACCATGTGCGTGCGCGGGAGACGATGGGTGACTCCTACGCACATTGAAGATCTCAAAGACTTTCTTCCCGGACTGCCGAATTGCTGCCAATTTTTTTTATTGCTGCCAAAACGCTACCGGTTTTTTTCGAAGGATCTGTAGCGGCTAAAAGTCATCAAGTGCCATGGAGCACGCACTGTAGTAGATCATAGAGCAGCTCTGAGCCCTCAAGCCCGAGAACGAGCAGCTCAATCGGCATATGGTTGACCTGTGGGACGGGACTAGCGTTGGACAGCTTCGGGCGGCCCGGTCAAGGAGTCCGCCGAGACCAAAGCCAAAGGCTCTGGAAGCATTCAATCCCTCTGCCAAGGGAGCGAGTATTCGGACCTCGTTGTTCACGATGAACGGCCACTTTGGGGCTTTGGGTCACCCTCCAGAGGACGATGCTGTGCGTGTGTCATTCGCGGTGACACTGGTACACAGAGCAGCATTGGAGTGGTGGAGGCAACTGAATATGCTGGCTAGTCAAGGTGGAGGAGGGAACACACTTATGAAACATGTCGTGTTATGGAAGCCAGGCGCGGGGCAAGCTGATCCGCGTGTGCCGACGACATGGGAGCAGTTTGAGCAATCCATGAGAGATCGGTTCGATCTCGTAAACTCCTCTATGGTCACACGCAACAAGTTGAAGCAGCTAAAGCAGATCGGCTTGGTTCAGGAGTACACACGCCGTTTCTTGGCTTTGTGCTCGGAGATCGACGACATGAGTGAGCCGGAGATGGCAGAGAAGTACCATGACAACTTGAAGGTAGAAATTCAGCGTACCCTGGCACTCAGTGGAATCACAGAGCTCCATACCATGGTTGCCACTACTGAGCGCGTTGACGCACTACGCTACCATTGAGGGGGTTTCCGTGAGAATTGAGAAAATTTCGAGCGTCAAACACAGTACCAACAAACTGATCACATGGAGATCGACGTAGTGCAAGGATGCTAGTAGCAGAGCAATCCGCGTGGTGGGAATTGTTGGATCTGCGGGAAGCCTGGGCACCATAAGAAGGATTGCAAGAAGAAGCACAAAGGAAACGGCAACCAACAGTGAGTGGCGGGCGGCCAACGGCTAGGAAAGCTTTGTCCGCATCACCAAACACCAGCCCCGAAAGTCCTTCGACAACTAGGAAGCTGCTGAGTGTATTAGTACGTAAAGAAGGAAGCAGGAGCGTTCCGGGAATCCTCCTAAAAGCTGAAATCTTATCGGGTGGTTTTGCGGACGGCGAAGTGCGCCAGACTCATCGGCAGATTAAAGCATTGCTGGATTGCGGCGCGTTGCACTCATTATTTGGTGACAAGCTTGCTATGAGGTTGGGGCTCACATGGCTACCCGGGAAGCCAACTACGACCAGTTGGTGCCAGGGGAGCTAGAGTGCGAACTGCCTCTGAAGCCTGTGAGGATCTGTCTGGGCAAGCTGTTGTGCGATGTGAACTTTTGCACGTGTCCGATGGACACGTACGACGCCATTTTGGGGCGTGACTGGCTACACTAGTGGTATCCTGTTGTGGATCGGGTGCGTAGCCAGGTGGAAGTGAAGAAATGAGAGGAGAAAATTGTTTTTTCATTGTAGGTAGAGCAGAAGGAATCTAAGGTAGGCAAGGTGCCGCAGTTGAGTTATGTGGAGCCGAAGTGTTGTCAGCGCAAGAGCGACCAAGAAAAAGACAGGGAGGTGCGGATGTGCGTGGACTATCGCGTACTTCACTACATAACGATCATGAACCGGTACCCACTGCCAAGGGTCTAGGAGCTCTTTGACCATTTGAGGGGAGTGCAGTTCTTCAGCAGGATTGATTTGTGCTCGGGGTACCATCAGATCCGGATTGGAGAGAAGGATGTCGAGAAGACGACGTTTAGGACGCGGTACGGCCATTTCGAGTACCTCGTGATGCCGTTTGGGTTGACCAATGCGCCTGCAACGTTCATGAGCCTCATGAACAGGATCTTCCACCCTCGCTTGGACCAGTTCATGGTGATGTTCTTTGACGACATCCTCATCTAGTCCTGAATTCTGGAAGAGCATCAGCAACATCTTCCGCAAGTGTTGGACATTCTTCAGAAAGAGAAGCTGTTTGCGAAGCTATCCAAGTTTGAGTTCGAGAAGCGAGAGGTGGAGTTCCTTGGGCACATTGAGAGCGGCAAGGGTCTCTGCATGGACCCAAAGAAGGTGGAAGCAGCGAAGTAGTGGCCGACACCAAAGTGCGTGCGTGACATCCAGGTGTTCCTGGGTTTTGTCAACTACTACCAGAAATTCATCCGAGGGTACACAAAGAAGGGTGCGCCGCTGACTCAGCTGCTGAGGAAGGATCACTAGTGGGCATGGGGCGTGAAGGAACAGACGAGCTTTGAGGGGCTCAAGGTTGCAATGTGTGACGCTCCGGTCCTGGTGCATCCGGACTCATCCAAGGAGTAAGTCTTGGCGACGGACGCAAGTGACTCTTCCATTGGGGCGGTACAGATGCAGGATCACAGAGAGGGGCCGTAGTTGATTGCGTACGCCTCTCGTAAGCTACGAGGGGCAGAGCCAAACTATGCCATCCATGAAAAGGAGATGATAGCGGTGATCCATGCGTTTAAGAGCTGGAGGTGCTACCTCGAGTCGCGATGCTGCGTGGTCTTCACGGATCACTACGCCTTGAAGTACTTGAAGACGCAGCGGAACCTCAGTCGCCGACAAACTCGTTGGATGGAGTTCTTGGAAGGAAGCTTTGACTACGAGATCTAGTACAAGCCTGGGAAGGTGAACCCGGCAGATCCTCTGTCGCGGAGGCCGGACTTGAGCCAGAACGCCATCTCAGTGCTGATGGGATCTCCAGTCATGCAAAGCTTTTTCAGACACAGCTATGGTATGGACAGTGAGTTCACTGGTGGTGCACTGAAAGACGCCATGTGGGATGGAGTATATTGGCAAAGGGGGCAGGAGCGGAGGATTGTCGTGCCAAACTATGCGCCATTGAAGCAGTTGCTGCTGGAGGAGGCGCATGACACCCACTACTCAGGTCACTTCGGCTTTGACCAGACGCTCAAAGCCTTGGCGCGCCAATATTGGTGGTCGTCAATGGCAACTGATTGCAAGAGGTATGTGAGCCGCTGCAATGTGTGCCAACGCATCAAGGCACAGAGGACCAAGCCACCGGGGGAGTTACAACCATTACCTGTACCAGAGAGGCCATGGATAGACATCTCGCCTGACTTCATTGGCGGATTACCTATGGTACAACAAGGCAAAAATACGGTGTTTGTGGAGGTGGACCGATTTTTCAAGATGGCACAGTTCATCGCATGTCCCGAGAGTATCACAGGTGCCAAGACAGCTCAACTTCTCCTCAATCATGTCATCAAGTTGCATGGAGTGCCGCAGTCGGTGGTCTCAGATCGCAATCCACGCTTCACTTTCAGATTCTAGAGAAATCTCATGGAGAAGCTGGGCACGCGGGTGCAATTGATCACGACATACTGCCCACAGAGAGATGGACAGACGGAGCGCATGAACCAGACATTGGAGCAACTGCTGCGGAGCATGGCCCCATAAGATGGAGAGGGTTGGGAGGAGAAGCTTGGAGTGGCACAATTTGCCTACAACTCAGCGGTGTCAGCATCAACACGAAAGTCACCGTTTGAAGTGGTCTATGGCCACCAACCACTGAGTCCAGCCGCCCTTGCTATGGCACCATCTTTTCCGGCTGTACAACAGATTGCTGAAGAGTTTGCCACTACTTGGAACGTGGTGTGGCAACGACTGTTGAAGGCACAGAAGCAGCAGAAGCAGCAGGCTAATAAGCATCGCTCTGGGGAGGAGTTCCAAGTGGAGGATCAGGTGATGCTGAACTGTGTTAACCTGCAGGTGATGGGAGTTGGGAGTCCCAAGCTGAAACCGCGATGGGTGGATTCGTTCCCCATTTTGGAGAAGCGGTCAGCCGTTTCATACAAGCCGGAGCTTCCAGCTCATTACACCATCCATCCAGTGTTCCACATCTCCCTGCTTCGTGCCTATCGCGACCCTAGCATATTCTTCTAGTGTTGCGGGACGACTCCACCTCCTACTGTCCAGGTTCAAGGAAGTGAGGAGTTGTAGGTGGAGAAGATTGTGGCGTATCGCCAGAGAGGACGTCACTGTGAGTTTCTGGTGCAGTGGAAGGGGTACCCGACAGAGCACTACTCTTGGGAGTCAGAGGCCAACTTCCATGTTGGGGGTCCCAACACCGTTCTTGAGGAGTATCTCAGGCATGCCGGGACATCGCGCCTCCGACGGGAGGGGGGGTGAATGTAATGAGGCACCCATCTTTTTCCTGCATACTCAGGGCCTCGTCCGAGTATTTGGGACATGCATGCCTTTTTTCCGCTTTTTTTGGAAATCCAGGTCGTAGTCGAGCTCCTCTCCGCTCGACCGCCGATGCGAGGAGGAGGAGGAGGAGTGAGTGTGCGAGCGAGCGCCGATGTGGAGTCTACACCGGCGCTAGGGCCCTATTTCGTGCAAACCCCCACGCGGTGTTCCAAACACGCCACGCGGGGATGGCTTGCCCCTCGCGACGGGCAGCGTATAGCATACGCTACCCGCCGAGGGGTTTGTCTCGGAGGCGGGCTCTCGACAACACGCGCGATGAACTACGGAAGGAATGCCAGTGGCAGCAACTGTGGGACGGCCGCACTACCACCCGTGGCGTACATAGCAGGACAACCGCACCCATCGCCGAGAAGCGTCAAGTCAACGCGGCGGCTCGCCGAGAGAAAAGCCATACTGTTGATCAGGACGATCGACGACCAAGCATTTCTCGCACTAGGTATTTGGTGCAAGTAGAGAACCAGGTTCAGGTCGAAGTAGATCATTGGGTTCAAGAGCAAGTAGCTTGCTACAACAAGCTAGGAAAGCAGTAGGCTGAGGCCTGGGCTAGCCGGCCGGACTCTATAAATACCTTATACTCAGTTCATTCTGATTAACTTGTATTTTCCAGCTCTGGCTTCCAGACTTCTCCAAGTCTATTTTTGCGTTGAGACTATGCTCTCCACACACCAAGACTAATTCTTTAGAGAGCACACTCTCACACCTCTGTATGGGGTCGACCGCAGCCCTTCAACTCACCTGTCGCATCTTCCCCTGTTGCATTCACCGACCGGACCCACATCAGCTATTCCACTCGCTTTCGTGGACCGCGGCATTGGGAAGATGAGCGCATGTCCCCCGTGTATAGCGACGGGTCAAACAGCACCTTCAACGAATAGCCACTCGTTGGAGGCGACAATTCTGCCATCCCCTGTGGAGAGTACTGCCCCATCCCCCCTTTTGCGATCGCTACTACCGCGCAGGCATCACTCTGATGCCTTGGTTCCGTTTGCCACCACCACATGCGCCAAATGCTATGGTCGCGAAGCCCGCTCCATCAACAGTGCATGCACCACATGAGCCAGCTTGTGACGTGCCCGTGGCTTTGGAGGCCCTCTTCTCCTCGTCCCCTGCTCGCAGTGATCGCTCCACGCCTTCTGCACTACCAAAGAGCTTTTGGAACACTGACCGCGACACCAATCTGGTGAGCACCGCTCTTGACCACGCCCCCAACTTCCACAAACAGTCTGGTTTCCTGACAAAACTCTATGATTATATCCGGCCGAAGGTGTGCACCGTCTTGGGCTTGGAGGAAGACCTAACGCTGGCGTAGATTCGCTCGCGCATGAACAACCTCATAACCACGTGGAAGCTCGTCTACACAATTGCTGGACAGAGTGGCAGATCGCTGAAGAGGAGGACATGGCGGCTAGAGATTTCGAACATTGCATGGGCTGACATCAAGAGAACCCACCCAGAGCAGGCCAGGCTGGAGGGTAAGTGTTTTCCTTGGTACGACATGGAAACTAAGCTATGGAACGCTGACAAAGCGCGTGGTGATGCTTTCATTACGTCTGACCAAGTCGCGTCATTGGATGAGGAGTGCATGGAGGTTGAGGATCCAGCAAAGGGAGTGAAGCGCAAGAGTGGACTGGATAGGCGGTTGGAGAAAGCAGAGAAGATCATTTGAGCTGCCGCAAAGGCGGAGTGTGTGATTAAGGATGATGGTCCACGAACCACGTACAGGCAGGCAGTGACTATCATAGACAACATGGCCGACATGTCAACTGCTCGCAAGCTTGTGCTTTTGCATGCTATGAAAAGGGACATGCTTGTGTGCGAGGATTTCGTGCATTCGCAAGGTGAACTGCTTGCAGCTGTCATGTAGTCTATCTTTGACAGTAGTGAGCTAGCGCCAAGCTATCGTGGTGAGACCATGCAATATCAACAGGGTCGTGCAATGCGTAGCAACATGACTGCACACGTGTTTGTGCATCCCAGAGTTGGACAGCCAGGGTTGGTTGCTGCTGAATCTTTGGATGGTGAAGATGTGGAGGAGAGTGAGAACATGTAATAGACTTATTTATGATTGAACATCATTTGTACTTGCACTCTGTGCGGTGTCCGACTCATCCCCGATATGATATAATCATCCCACATGGCATTTATAATTTCATTATGCATATTGCACATCCTCCCATCCCCATGTCGTCTAGAGTCTTGTCGAACCTGTGTGCTCCGGCATAAGGTCATTGCGGGGGAGTCCGTGTTGACAACTTCCTCGTCGTCTTCATCATGTTCTTGGCGCGCTAGTATCATGTTGTGCATGACGAAGCAGGAAAGGATGAGATGTGGCTAAAAATCCATGTCATAATGTGGCATCCCTCGTAGTATTTGAAATCTCTGCTTAAAGACATCAAATGCATGCTCTATCATGGAGCGTGTAGAAGCATGACTCCTGTTAAACAACTCTTGCGCATCCTGCGGCTCACTTGCACCGTTGCCAAACTCGTTGAGGTGATATCGACGACCTCTATAAGGAGCCCATAAACCATACCCCTCTCGAAAACCTGCATCTGCTAAGAGAAAAGTTTCGGGTGGAATTCGTAATCCACGCCTCAAATAATCTTTAAATATACGACTATCATGTGCAGAACCCTCCCATCCGGTAGTAACCTACGTGAATGTCAAATCAGCATCGCAAGTAACCAACACATTCTGAGAAATTTGTTGGTGTCTGTCAACATACACACCCCTCCTTAACTGACGAACAACCACAGGAACATGCGTGCATTCTATTGCACCAACACAGTTAGCAAACCATGGCATGTAGTCGCGTCTCCCTCTCCATGCACTAAGTGAAGGATTGCCCTCGCTACCTTGGCGGATGACTGTTGTTGACAGCCGGAACCACCTGACGAATGACACGAAAAATTGTTGCTGGTCCACGTTGAAACCACTCAATGAGTTAACGCACTAACAGCGCATGACACACACATTGCAGCCATATGAACAGCTTCTCCTCCACACATAGTTGCGTGTCCATCAGTGATGTCCGATGGCGCAGTTCGTGCACGATGGAATCCCATGTCTCCCACGTCATGCGGGTCATGTTAAATATGTGCAAAGGATGTCTGAGACTGATTTCTGTCAGCCATGGTAGCCCTCCAAATTCACCCGTGCATGGGGCGTCGCAAGATGCGTGTCAGTAAACAACGGAGGATGTTCAGCACGATGTGTCAAAGCAACTGCCGTAGACGACGGTGGATTCTTTCTGCCCGTCTGATGAGTGTCACACGTGCAGCAGAGCGCTGAGGGGTTTGCGGATCCATGGCAAACTGCCACATGCCACACAATCGTTCAGTGTCCCTTTAGAAGGAATGGTCGAATCGAGGCGCAATATGCGGCGCGAGAGCTGCCATTGCGGTGCCAACCGTTACGAAACCATCGTTGTCATGTTCAAATCAACGTTGACACCAAGCCGTTGACACAATATCGTGCGCGTACGACATGCTTCGAAATATGTCATAAAAACAGAGGGAAAACACGTGTTGTGAACCCACGACAAAACAGGTCTTACAACATATCGTGGTCCGCCAGAAAAATGGCTCGGAGCGATCGATAACGATATTTCGATTTCGGAAATTGGCGTAGGTCGGGTCAACGACGCGCTTCGATTCAATTCGGGGTAGCTAAATGAACGGGAAGGTGAACTGCTTAGGTGGATTCTTTCAGGAAATACTTACCACAGTGCACGATGGTTGATACACACAGTAGTGTCAGGTCCTTTCTAAAACCGGCTCACATTCACTGTTTTGACCATAACTTTGCGCACACTCATCCAAATTCTACACCGTATGAACCTAGAGATAAACAATCTTGATCTAGAAGCTGCAAATGAAAACATGCACAATTTCGGCATCGATCTGTGGACACAATGCAAAATATGCAAATCGAGCTAAAGGGCCAGTCCACCGAAAAAACTCTAGCAACTGTAGAAAAACTACAGAGCACCCCAACAAGTACCTGGGACACTGTGGCACCTATTTGGAAGTTGCTTCTGGATAGAGCCACCACCTGTCGGTGCTCTAGCGTCATTTGGGTCCGCATGAGGGATCTGCACGAGGATGGACGCGGCTAAGTGGTCACAGTACCCTGTGTAAACAGACATGGATGACTCACATCATAACCATCCCATATGTCCGGATGGTACGCAGGTCCATGCACCTCCGAAAACGACACATGTACACCATGAGATGCTCAACAGTCCAAACTCACGCACCCCACTCTCAGCTAAGGGGCGAATTCCTACACAACAAATGACCACCACGAACTTTCTTCCTGCTAGTGCCTTGGTCAAGAAGTCAGCCCGTTGCATGTCCATGCTGACCAAGATGACGGAGATCACCTCTCGCTCTTGAAGACTATGCACAAAGTGATGCTCAATAGCAATGTGCTTCATGTCTACATGAAACACACCAAAGTCTTGTGCTATGGCAAGAGCACTCTGGTTGTCATAATGTAAGACGACATAGGGCAGAGGTTGAAGCCACTTACAAAAAAGACGCTGCAACCACATCGCCTTAGTAGCCCCAGCTCCAAGTATAACATACGTAGCGTTTGATGAGCTACGCGAAATGCAGCCCTACTTTTTGTTGCGCCATGACACAACAGCGTGATCTTGCAAGAACACGTAGCCTATTTGACTCCACCCATCGGGGCTCCAAACCTAGTCACCATGTGTGTAGCCATCGACTACCATCGAGCAATGCCGTCAAAAGTAAAGTGTGAGGTGTGGTGCGGAGACCACGTACTGCACCGCTTGCAGAACTTCTTAAAGGGCTCTCCGTGAAGATACTATGAAAGCTGTGTAAGGAGGTTAACGATAAAGGCGATGTCAAGACGTGTGGTAGTGGCCAAGTACATCAAGGAGCCAATGAGGCGCAAACACAGGCTCACGTCCACTGTCTCCCCAACTCTGTTGGATCATCGACCTTTAGAGCATCTTGCTCGTCAAGTGTGATTGGGGTGGAGGCTGTCGAAACTGCACCAAGGAGGCCGGCAAACTTCTCCCCCGCAACAAAGGCATAACGTGCCTCATGCAGCACGAGTGTCCGCCGCTGACGATCACGTACAATCTCCGTTCCGAGAAACACATAAGCAGAACCAAGGCTCTTCATCCTATAAGCAGTCTCAAAGTCAGCCTTGGCCTCCTTCATGGCCTCCATTAAAGGAGACGAAATGAGGAGGCGCACACCAAGATGGCGGTGAAGCTCTCATTTGTATGTATGAGAAATAAGGATGTGTCGACATCACTCCGCATGTACTCGTCGCCTATTAGTGGCCGAGTGGTCTATTGCTTCCAACATTGGATGACGGCTTTACGCCGTATAAGGCCTTGCATAAGCACCAGAACTTGTCACATACCTCAAACCCTGGCGGTTGCACCATGTAGATCTACTTCTCTATATTTCCATGGAGAAACGAGTTGCTCACATCCATTAGGTACAGATCCCAGTCATGGTGAGGAACAACCCCAAATAGAGTGTGAGCAGTGGTCATACGACCAAAGCATGGAAAGGTGTCGATTAAATCCACACCCTCAAACTGTGATAACCCTTTGGCCGCCAAGCGAGCCTTGTAGCGATCCAGTGGGTCGTCAGGCTTCACCTTTTCACAGAAGATCCATTTGGTCTGTATGGTCGTCTGATCGACAAGCTTATAGACACCATGATTACGGATGGCCCTCGGCTTGTCCTCACAAGCAACATACCACTTCTTTCCGTATTGAGCCAAAAGTGTCCCCCTCAATGTGACAGGATTAAGCAACCTCAAAGGAGAGCTCTTGGTGGCTAAGACACACGCCTTCAAACACAGCTTGGCCACAACCAGGTCGGCTGTGACATTGCAAGCAACTGAGAACTCTTCGGAGGCCAACTCCAGAACGACACAACACACTAGATGTACCTCCGTGTAGTTTGACTGGACAATCAAGCCAAGGGCCTTCGTGCCAAGCTAACCACTCTGAACACTACAAGCCGGGGGTCTAGGCACCGAGTCAACAGTCCGGTGAACCCTACAGGCCAGTGGTTGGAGACGACCACCAGGCTTGCGGGAGTATCCCGATGTTGAGGTACTCACCTCGGGCTGCAGAGCAGGCTGCTCGGCCATAGCCGCAAGGGCTCTAGACTCGCATGGAAAGGAAGAGGGTGTAGGAGAAACATGGACAGTTGCTGATTCGTACGTAGGATGAGAAGGTGCAGGCATAGGAGTAGGTGTGACTGGAGATGCTGTCACCGGCACGGGATCACGTGTGCCAAAGGAAACGAACATTGGTACGGGATGAGGTGTGTCAGAGGGGACTCACACTGGCACGAGACCACATGTGCCAGATGGGACTGACGCCAGTACAGGATCAGGTGTGCTAGCGGGGACTGACAATTGTTCAAAATCAGGTGTGTCGGCAGGGACCCATGAGTCTACTGGACCTATAGCCAAGATGGACAAATCGTCAGCACCCGGAGACTGGACCATAGGTGAGGGGGCCCGGACAGACCCATTTGCAAGATTGGACTCCTCCATCCTTGGGGAAGCCACACAGGTACAAACATGGTCGGTAGCTAGCGATGCAATGCTAGAAAGGTTGCGGTAGGTGAGAGCTTTAAAGAAGAAAGCGTCTCGAGGCTCTACAATGCGATGGTTAGTGGAGTCCCAAAAGCACCCAGAATTCGACTGCGGGGACATAAACATAAACATGCGTGTTGAAGAGGAAGAGGAAGGAGGCACATAGGGTGGATGGTGAGTGAAGCAGTACAAGTCATCAAAGATAAACGCACGGAGGATAACATCATGAGTATCACAGGTGGAAATAGTGGTAGAGTGGTCAACAGAGAGACCCATTCGGGTGTAGGCACGAACAAACAGCAAGCTTAGATCCACAGCAAGAACATAGAGCACGTTAAATTGTACAAGGGGCCATATAAAAAATCAAAACACACAACCTTAACGCCCCAGACTGGCAAGGACTGAAGAGATCCTGCACGAACAGTTTGAGTAAACCCAATAGGACCAAGGACAATAAAGTCGGCACGATGGCAGGTTATGTGGTGATTTGCATTGGAGTCAATGATCCAGGTACTAATCGCTTCACAACCCATAGTCGACATCGAGCAACAGGCCACAAAATACTTCGCAACTGTCGGAAGCTCAGTATGGACGACGGAGTCGTGAAGGAGAGCACGAACCTGGAACACCTCCAACGACTCCGTACAGTTAGGTCCGACATCATCACAGATAGTCGACACTCCCCCACACGCATCATCACAGGCCACAAACGCAACAGTACAAGCAGACTGTGGACCACATGGGTGTGTCAACACACTCGCACCTCCCTTGAGCGCAAAGCCCCAGAAAGTGACAAAGCTCCGTGATGATGCAATTGCGGGTGTCTACAACATCAGCGTCATCGGAGGCGAGTGGAGGGTTAGATGCCATTGTGGTCGCGCGACCGATCTAGGTGGCACTAGAGGGAGTTTTCCAGTAGGTATGCATGACCTGAAGGCCTTGCATGATCCTCGTCCAGTCAAAGGGCTATGTGCACGGAGTGTAGCGATGTGTACCACCATTATTGTATTAGTGGACGCAACGTCCACTACTACCACGGAACCACTATGTGCGATGTTATGGCTGATGATGCTGCTTCTGTTGTCCCTTACCAAAGCTCCGTTTGTCCTTCTTCCCCTGTGCAACAAAGACCAAGCCCTAGGAGGAGGTTGACAAAAGAAGTTTGAGGACAAGGCACTAAGGAGGGGAGGTATTGGCGGTAAGGCGGTCATTTCAACAACAAATAGACTGACCACATGGGCCTCAACAGCCTCATGTGCGACAGTCCGCTGCAGGTAGAAATGATGGATCCAAGGGACTAGCTCCAAGGAGTCCGACAGCTAGGCAAGAATCATCTGGTTGAAGTAGGTAAACATGTAGACGAACTCCATGTGGACCCGGACCGTGATGGTGTGTAAGGCCCACAATTGAGAGCCACCGATGGTGTCCACATGAGTGTAGATACGCATGGCTCGTTGCCAGTAGGCTGTTGCCAACTTAGGGGGACAGTTCTGAAGGGAGATGACCTCACGGAGATGCGCCGTCATCATTGCATTGGGTATCGGGTGCGAGTAGGGTCCAACTCCCGGCCGCGACGAGGGTCCGCTCCAGTGCCTAAACTAGGGGCCCCTACAAATGGGTGGAAGTCGACAACATCCAAGGGCATGACATAGATCAAGCCGCCCATGGATCACGCTGCAACCTCTGCCTGGCGGGGACCATCCATCTTATACTAGCTCAAGTAATATTGCCGAAAGCCCTCCGCATCAGCCTACACCTGGAAGAGGATCTCCCAGACGTCGAACCCAACAACACTATCATGCCGTGGTGGTTGAATCTTAAAGTCCTTTGGCCACCGATCTGTGGAAAGGGTAACCTCAGGAGCATGCTCAAGCACACAGATAATTGGAAGACCACCTAAGGACACGCTAGGCGATCAACCCATCAAGAATGCAGGCGCAGGTAACCTGGAATCTTGCGCGAGAGTGGTCCACTGAATGAATTGGAGATAACTCATTCCCTCAATGACCACTTGCCACCGGAGGCAAGAAGCATGGGGACCGGGAAGTCCAGGCCCTAGAGTGCCCTAGAGTGCCCTAGAGCCTAGGACCTCGTCATTGCTAGTGTCGGCCATCACTGTTGTCACTGCTGCTGTCATCTTCAGTTGGCAGTTGTTGTTGCATGCCCTCTTGTTACATGCCCTACTGTTGAAAGTCATGTTGCGGTGCTCCAGCCCAGACAAGCAAAAGTTGTTGCATCCTCTGTAGCAGAGTGAGAATCTCCTCTGGGTGGCCGCCTGTGCAGCCTCCTGCTGCCAGATGTCCTGCGCCTAAAGAGGGAGCCGATGACCTTGGAGCGAGGACTGGATGTGTAGGCCATAGAGCCATTGCCGGAAGGAGTAGTGAGCCCCTTATGCTTGTCATCACCTAGTGCCATGTGTGGAACTTAGTATGGGTCCGATGGTGAAAACTGTCAGAATAAGAAACAGACAGTTTTTGTCGAGAAATGCTTGCAAAAAATGATGACTCCGAAATGCTGGCATCAGCACAACCAATGATGACATCAGCAAGAAATACGCCCACGAAAAAAACACCGGCATGAAAAACACTATCGTAAGCTACGTGAGAGAAGCTGACCTTTTTTGTAAGTCACATAGACTATGCATGACGAAGAAGAAAAGAGAGGACGGGGGGATCTCGCCACCCCCTTGTGTGGCTGCATAGTTGCATAGGTTTTGTGTAGCTACACAGCAAAGATGCTGTGTGGTAGTGTTGTGTAGCACATCTGCGGTGAGTCCTAATATGCAGCAATGCTACTACTACGGACGCTACCGCTATTGCTCCAGTACTGTAGCTACTACAATGCTACTACTGCTACAGCTGTTGCTGTTGGCGCTATAGTGGTTGCAATGCTATTGATGTTGCCGACGTGTTGTTGTTATTTCCCATGGCTACTAGTGCCGCAGTTGCTACTCGCAACTCCTACCGCTGCTTGTTGCTTCTGTCGATGTGTTCTGTTGCTGCTCGCAGTCGCCGGTAGGACCTTCTGCTAAGAGATACTTCTTCGTTTCTACTTTTTTTTTTCTTTATTGGTCGTAACCACACATGGTGGTAATTGTACTCAGTTCTGTGGCTGCCTCTATGTGTGGCTATTGCAAATTTTGGTTGCCGCTATTGCTTTGACAGAAGTGGGTTATTGCAGCTGGTATTGATGTTGGAAAATGCTGCCTGCGTTTACAATGATGTGTCCCAGGATACGACTGATGCTGTGAATCTCACTATTGCTGCCGATGTTGCATCTTTGCGGCACAGCTCAGCGAGAAAGGTCTCACTCCTGTGATACCAAGAGAAATTTCTAAGAAGCTTCCTAGCCTTTGGTACTGTGGACATGGCGACATTGTCCACCTAGCTAGCGCACTAGCAAGCAAGCAGGTGCAAGAAACAACAAGGGTTAGGCTAGGAAGACGCGCAAAGTATCATAAGCTCAAATAGCTTAGTAATGTAGAGTGAAATGAAAATTGACAAGCACACAACATAGATACTTCCCATAGTGCACAGTAGGTGACACACATGGCAGTGTGATTTTGTCCTGAAACCGGCTCAAAACCACTAGTTTTTCCAGAACTCTATGCACATTCATCCAAACGCTACGCCGCATGAACCTAGAGATGCAGAATATTGAAATGGACACTGACATATGAAAGTAGGGCATAAATCTATGGACACACAATGCAAAACATGCAAATTGGGCTCAAGAGCCAGTCCACGGAGAATTCTCTAGCAACTGCAGAAAAACTACAGAGCACCCCAACAAGCACCCGGAACATTGTGGCAATTGGCTGGCAACAGTTGGAGGGTGGAGCCACCACCGGTCGGTGCTCTAGCACCAGCTGGTTCTGCATCAGGGATCTCCACAAGCATGGACACGGCCGAGTGGTGATAGAAAATTACACACACAAACGGAAATGACTGACATCACAACACTTGCGCATGACCCGATGGTACACATGTCCATAAACATGCAAAACTGACATAGGTGTGCCACGAGATGCTCAACAGTCCAAAGTTTCACTCCCCACTCTCCGCCACTCTCCGGTGACGGCATGGAGAAACTCCCAAAGCACCAATGTGAGAGGGTATGTTACACAAAACACAACGGGACAAATGTCAGTTCAAAAGGTGGAGGGATGGTGCAGATACACTTGAAAACATAGAAGTGAAGCTAGGAAACAACAGACAAGTGTTTAAGTCTAGTCTCACCCACGTGCGTGCAACTAGGAGTGAAAGTCCAACCAAACGGTCAGAAAATAGGCTAAACCGGCTGCAAGCTCCAAAACAACATTAAGAGGGAACCCGACCGGTGTACGGGCACCTCGATTGTCTGAATGCAAAACCAAAAGAAGCACCAAGTGCAAGAAAATCAAAGTCTATGCAACTGGAACATGAATGCTGAATGATAGTGCCACTAAAAAATTGGTCCAGGGAGGTGGTCACTGAGAACACCCTAGAGAGCATGTGAGGGCACGCCGGCTGGCACTGATGCTATCAAAGTAGACGTCGAGTTTCCCGGCATACAGGCGAGCCGTGACGGCAATCCCAGAGGTCACCGCAACAAACACACCAACACTCCCCCATGACTCATAGACTCCAGTCAGCAATAGAGAGCAAGAGTCACAAATCGATGGCAATGACAGCGCATTCCAAGGGGCACAAGACAGGGCCACACAAGAACTGCTGACAGAGAGAGGAAGCAACAAGAGCGGGTTACGAATGAGGTGGCAGCAGGAGCATACGTAAGAAGCCCAACATTGTGCACTCCAAACTTGAACTTGAACTTGCCACTGCATAGTGCTTTGGGGAGGAAGTCTGCACGCTGCCGCCGCGTGTTGACACTCATGACAGAGACATTTCCACGTGAAACATGCTAGCAGACAAAGTCATTCTCAATATTCACGTGCTGTGTGTGTGTGTAACAAATGCCATCATGCTTTGCTATGAAGCGCGTGCTCTGATTTTCGCAACGGATGGTGATGCAGCGGATGGGCTGGCAAAGCTGCTACATGAGACAGCACAACCAGATGCTCTCACAGACCCCAACCCCCAATGTGATATACTCAGCCTCAGTCAAGCTCCGCGCTATGCAACTCTTCTTGCCACTCTTCCAAGAGACAGCTATACCACTGACAAGGAAGATGTAGGCGGACCGGCCGCACATCGTGATCATGGGCCCAATCACTGTCATTGTACCTGTCAACAACAGATGGCTGCCTAGACGTGGAGTAGAAATGACATAGTGCACCACATAGAGAGCGGTCTTCAAATGGAGCTGATGCGGATGCTTGAGGAACTGCAACAAGAAGTTCACTACAAAGGCAGCACCTACACGCGTCGTGGTCCCGAGGAATATTAGGGAACCAATGATTCGAAGGTACAGCGTGACATCGACAAGCTCCCATAGATGATCTAGGTATGCTGATGTGAGAAGCCTCTGCCTAGTGGGTGTCACAGACGTAGATACAGAAGGGACTGTGGCCAGCAGGTCAGCAGAACGCTCCCCCAGTGTCCTGACATAACCAGCCTATGCACATGCCATGTGTGACGCTGGCAATCACGCTCAATCTCCATTCCCAAGAAGACACAAGTTGGACCAAGATCATTCATTCTATGCATAGACTAGAGGAGATCCTTCACCGCTTGGACAACCTGAGGATCGGGGGATGTAATCAAGAGGTTGTCCACATAAACCAGGATAGTGAAAAAGGGTGGAGAGGGGGCACTCATGAACAACGCTTGGTCCACTGTGCTATGGTGATATCCACTGTGCTCCAAGGCAGCGGCAATCTCAAGGTTCCAAAAACATGGGAACTGATTCAAGCCATGCAAAGCCTTTTCGAGGTGCCAGACTCTGTCTGTGCCATCCTCAAACCAAAGAGGATGGGCGAGGTAGATCTCTTCCTCAAGGTTATAGTGCAAGAAAGCATTGTTGACTTCCATCTGGTGGAGCTCCCAATCATGCTATGCCACTTGATTCAATAAGGCCTTTGCCGTGGTGCACTTGTCCACACGGAAAAAGGTGGCATCAAAGTCCATACCAGGCACTTGGGACGGGCCATGTACCATTCCACTATGCCATCGGGCCTCTCTTTCCTTTGAAATACCCAACAGGCTAAGATGGCCTTACAACCAGGTGGGAGCTTCTCCTTCTCATAAACCCCATGTTCCTAGATTGAAACGAGTTCCTCGCGCACAGCTTGCTCCCAAAGAGTTGTATCTACAGTGGAGCATGCTCGTTGAACAGTATTTGGTTCAAGCACACATGTGGTGCTGCCACTCGCAACGAGTGTGGTGGCGACTGAGGGATGTGACAGAGGCCGGTTAGACCGAGGTGTCGCAACGACTCGGTGGAACTCATCAGCAATGAGAGAGTATCCAAGCGCGATGTTAAGCTGTACCACAGCCGCCACCAAGCCAAGAGCATCAAGACCAGATACGGGAGTAGGCCGTGTGGGGTTAACAACACCACTTTGAAATGAACGGACTGGCGACACGTCAGAGTGGTCAGCCAAAGCTGTACAAATTGAAGGCAGAGCATAATGAGGTGCAGACTGCAAAGGTCGCAGCTGACCACCGGGTGTGCAAGAAAAGGGCAACGAGATGGAGGGCTGGAAGGGTGTGACCAGGTCCGCTACCGATGGAACCACAACCAATGATGCAGGCGACAACACAACAAGAGATGACAGAGATGTGGCAAGGGATGATGTAGGCCACACCGATGTGATAGGAGATGACGCAGGTGGCGACACAAATGTGACAGGAGGTGACGCTGGTGACAATGCAGATGCGAGAGAAGATGACGTTGGCGATGATGTAGACGTAACAAGAGGTGATGCAGGCGACGACGGAGACGTGACAGGAGATAGCACTAGCAATGACGTAGGCACAACAAGAGGTGATATAGGTCACAATTTAGGCGCGATAGTAGATGATGCTATCGATGATGTAGACGTGATAGGAGTTGATGCACATGACAATGTAAATGAAATAGGAGATGATGCATGCAATCATGCATTGTGACACAGAGCGTAGCCACTACCAAAGGGTACTTTATGTGCACCACCTCCCCCATGAGGAGAGAAGGGCACAAGCAAGGGAACAGAGAGAACAATGTTACATGAGAAGGTACTCTCAAAGAAGAGAGCATCGCGAGACTCGGCAACCCGGCCACGCTCGGGGTCCCAAAAGCGCTAGGATTTGGACTAAAAAGGTACACCAAGGAAGGTCAAGAGGCAACCTCGAGGAGACAGCTTGCCATCATGTTGATCCTCAGGGGGTTCAAACAATGGCGATGTTGTCCCAGATATGAGCAAGGTGAAGGTCAGCGCGACGACCATACCATTGTTCAAAGGGCGTGACATGACAAGGCAGCGGATCATGGAGAACACGGTTCTAAATCCACGACATATAGGACATAGTCTTGAAGGCAAACAACGGAGGGAGGCCAAAATCGACAAGAAAGGTGCGCACACTGTCAGCAAGAGTGCGCTTCCAGTGTCTTGATACTCCATTGTGCTATGGTGTATATGGAGCATAGAGCTCCAGATGCACTCCTTGAGACTAGAGGAAGCGGGCCGTGGGACCCATAAACTCCTGACCAAGATCGGAGTAGAATGCTATCAGTTTAGGCTTGCAAGCACCCTCAACTTGGAAAAGCCAAGAAGCAATCATGGGCCCAACATTTCTTTTTCGGCGAAGGTCAAATGTCCATAGAAAGCGAGAGAAATCATCCGTAAGACACAAGACGCACCGACCAACACCCCCAAGAGATGCGTCAGGGAGCAGGCCCATGACGTCTATATGGAAAATGGCAAGGGGGTGCAGCGTGCGGGAGTCAGACAAAGGAAAGGACGGGTGATGCAGCTTCCCTTGTGCATAATCAAGACAGTCAGCAATGTGTGCCGTAGGGAATGTGCCAGGGCTTGACCCTGGCAATTGGCTGATGACGCAAGAGGCTTTGGATGGCTGTTGTGTACACATGACACAGGCAACAATGGTGAAAATATGTGTGTATAGGGGAAAGCGATGGAGCAACATGTGCATGCGCTGTTGTAGTGGCTGCGGACAACAGTGCAAACAAGGGCATACAATGCAAACCACAAAGAACAGGATGGCCGAACGATTGTAGCGACAGAATGCCAACGCCACAAGAGGAGACGAAATCCATGCCCTGCTCATCCAAGGCAGTGATCGACAACCATTTAACCTCAAGCACATGGACAAAAAGGACATCAGGCAAGGAGACATTCCCCGACGGACCAACAAAACACACAACACCAACGCCCTAAATTGGCAACATCTTGCAAGAGCCAGTGGGAACGTAGCGGACGTCACCAACTTGCCCCAACATGACAAATAGGGCACAAGACGACGTCATTTAATGAGTGGATCCGGAATCGATGATCCAGAAGCCACTTGACACATGAGACAAAGCGGTCACATGACACTACGCGACACTACAAACGAGGGGAGGAGCAGACGTAGTATGACCAAAAGTGACAGCAAGGAGACGGGGAAGGGTGAAAGACTGCCAATGCTCAATCCACTCCACGAACAACGCAACCCCACCATCCGACGCGCCTTGAAGGAATCCATCTGACAAACAACGGTGACCTCCACAATTAAAGTCAAACTCACATTGAAGTGGACATCTTGAGGCCAAGAATGAAGAAGAAATGTAGAGGCCGGTGTAGATGTGTCCGGACTGTGCGGCAGCTCGGAAGAGAATGAAGTTGTCGGCAGGGAGAGTGACGGAGATGTGCACTGGAGCCACGAGGTAGGGATGTAGGACGAAGAGAATGGCCCATAGATCGTAGAGTAGTACGGTGGCAGAAGCCAACGCAACCCTGGGTGGCGAACAACCACCGTGAAAGAGGCTGGCACGAAAGCCCAACTGGATGTTGGAACTGGCAAGGAGATGTTGACGGTGGTCTCCCACCACATGGGGTCAGAGTCCCATGTGTGAGGATAGGGTGAAAAAGGGGAGGGGGTACGGACTGTCTCCCGAGGCAATGAGACAAATCCTTGAATTCCCAGGTCTTGACTACATGCAAAAAGGACCGGCCCTGAGGGGCTGGCGGACACGGGCGGGACAACCGGTCCTGAGCGGCTGGCGGAAACGGGCGGGGCAGCCGGCCCAGAGGGGCTCGTGCACACGGAAGGGGCAGCCGGACCGCAAAGATTGGCGGACACGGACTTGGGAGCTGGCCCAGAGGGGCTGGCGGACACGGAGGGGGCGGTCGACCCCAAGGGGCTAGTGGACACGGGCGGGGCAGCCAACCCAAGAGGACTAGCGGGCACAGACGATGGGACGCCCGGACGCGGCTGGACGGTGGACGGACTCACCACTCCCCCACGCGATGGGAGAAACATCAACGTGCTTGAGCGAAGGAGGTCATGGGAAAATAGGTCCTCAAAGAAGAGGGTATCTTGAGGCTTGACTATGTAGCGCCGGGAAGGATCCCTGAAGCGCCACGCCATCGACTGACAAGAGATGCCAAGGAAGGTACAAGGTTGTCCGCAAGGTTCAAGCTTGCTGCCCTAGTGTGGGATAGGCAACCACATGATGGCCACGTAACCCAAGACACGAGCCGGGTGAAGGTCGGTGCGCTCGCCGCACCAGTGCAGGTATGGTGCGGACTAGCGGGGAAGGGGTCCGTGAGGAATCTGGTTCCACACCCATGTTTGGTTGTCATGGCTTCAAAGTAGAAGCCATCGGAGAGACCAAACTCGACCCGCATGGTGCAGACGGCGTTCGCCATGGTGCGGTTCCACCACTCGAAGACACCGTTCTCGGCAACGTCTCGTGATGAATGCATGGGGAATGGAGGAAGAGTGTGGTCTCCCCCATAAACTTACCACCGCTATTAGAGTAAAAGCGATGGAGAGGACGACCAAATTTGCGCTCAGCATGGACCAGCTAGTCCTCAATAGTGGGGGCAACATCGCTCTTCTGTCGACGAAAGAAGACCCTTTGGTAGCATGAGTAGTCATTGGTGAGGGTAAGGACATAGCATCCATGCTCCTCCATGGACTCTGTCAGAAGGGGACCCATGATATTGGAATGGACCAAGTCCAAGGGTTCAGAAGCACGAGAGGTGGACAGGGGGTAGGTCGACTGGTGCATTTTCCCCTGAGCACAGTCAATGCACTCTGTGGGACTTGGCAGGGGAAACGAGTCTGGATAAAGACCCTTAGCTGGTAGCGTGCAAAGCATGCTAATGATAGCAACAGATTGGATGTGACAAAGGCAACGGTGGAAGATACGTCTGTGCTTTGGAGAGAGCAAACTAGTGATAAACACATGGCCGATGTCGGCAGGTGGCAAGGAGATGGAAGAAGGTGCAGACAAGCGCGGCACGTGCCACAAGTTACCACGTGCGGTGGCATGCACTACGACACGACCCGATGGACACAACGAGACAATGCCGACGCCACGGGAGTGTAGGACGTCCCTACTCATGCTGTCAAGTACGATGACATACAGAAGGCTGAGCTAAAGACCAGGGATAAAGAGGGCGTCAGTCACCAAGACATCGATAGTAGGACCACGAAAACAAATGACACGCATGCCACGAACGGGTAGAACCTGATCAAAACCCTTTCGAACTCCAGTAACATCGGTAACGGGGCCAAGGACACTGAAGGCCTGGCGGGAGTCCGGCATGTGATGGTTGGCCCCGAAGTCGATGATCCAGGTCTTAGACACGTCCTGGACAGGTGTTGCCAGATCATGAGCGGTCACATGGCAGTGAGCAAGGGACGCACACACGGTGGACGGGGATGTAAACCGGAGCTGCCAGTCGTCCAGCAAGGTAACGTCGTTGCCAAAAAGGCTGGTGGGGACGGCACGGCAAAGGATAGGGCGGACGAAGGTAAAGAGCACGACTATATCACAGACTCTGTCATACATGGCACTGCAAGTGAACTAGTGACGATGCAACTCGCACTTCCCCCGGGAGGAGGGTGAGGACTGCAAAGCTGCAGGGAGATGAACTACTCTAGCTGACACTCAAAGGCAGAGGGTCCAATGGAGAACACCAATTGCGGCATGACGGCACCGAAGCTTAGGAAAGAGGAAGGCAACGGTGATGGTGTATTCGGCGTGAACGGTTGCTGATGATACTCTGGTGAAGTCGTCGGACGCAGCGCGGATATGGCAGGAGGAGCAACAGTCACGGCAGCGATGGCGAGGCGACGCTCACGCTGGCAACGCATGGTGGCGATGACGCACGTCTTGTCTGTTGGGAGCGGACACGTGTACCATTTGTGGCCTAATTGACCACAGTTATGGCAGAGCAGGCTGCCGTCGCCGAATCCGTTGGATTGCTGTTGTGGACCCTTGCCCTTCTTGCCCTTGCGCTTCTTCTTGGCGCACAAGGAGGTGCCTCCGGAGTACGCTGCGGATGCGGGGACGGCAACAGCCACTGTGGCGACGGCAGGAGATGGGAGGAACTCTGTGTGTTGGGTACGTGACTCCTGACGAGCCTCCTCGATGCGGAGGAAGAGCTCGTATGCCCAAGGCATGAGGGTACCCTGGGCGGCTATCGCGGTGAGAATCTCTTGGGAGTAGTAAATGAAGACGTTGGAGAAAACATCGGTGGTGCCGTGCTTGATGGTGAGAAGCGCAAATACAGGGGGTGGTGCAGCATCTCTGAGGCGGCATAAGATGTCCTCTGCACGCTGCCAGTAGGAGGTGACCGTCTCGGTCTCCCCCATGCGGAGGGAGTTGAACTTCCGGAGCAGGCGATTGGTCGCGACCTTACTGGAGAGGTGATGAGGGCACGCGAGTACATGACTGTGGGGTTAGGGAGGCTGGCAGTGGTGAAGTTGTCAAGGAAGAGCTCCAGGGTGATACGTGTAGTTGGAGGGGCAACCGGGATGAGGGCACGCACGACGCGACCGGCATCATATACCTGGTTGGCCTGGGTGGCATCGAAGGGTAAGACGTAGTAGGGCCACATGCCCTCGCCTTGTGCACAGATCCGGGAGTTGAGCTCCCAACTCCGGAACTACTTTCCAGAGTGAAGCGGTGGCGGTGGGGTTTTGAAGTCCTTTGGCCTGCTGCCGGTACCCAGAGCAGGGCTTAGGATTGACATCATCGTCTATTGTTGGCGCTGTGTGTGTTCCTACGCCACGTACTGCGTGGAATAAGACATCGAAGGGCTCACATACCCAGGTAGAACAAAGGGTGCTTGCGGACGCTACTGTTGTAGTTGTTACTACGATTATTGATGATGCTGCTACGGGTGCTGTTGCGACAGCTTTGTCGGCGGCCGCAATGTCGCTAGTTGTTGTGTCAGCATTCTGAGTTGCTGGCGCAAGGCGGCAAGCAAATCTTTCGAGCAAGCATGACCAACGATAGAGCCTGTGGGGTGTTGGTGCTGTTGCATCTGATGCAGTTGCTACAACAATGGATGTTGCTAAAGCTGGTGCTGCTGTTGCTTTGGCTGCTGCTGGTGCATCTGCTGCTGTTGATGCTACGGATGCTGCTCTTGCCGATTCTGTTGTAGTAGTGGCAACTACTACTGTTGATGCTACTACTATTGCTGCTATTGCTGCTATTACTGCTGTTGTCTGGCTGCTGCTACGGATGCTGCTGCTCCTACTGTTGCTGTTGTAGCGGCGACTGTCAACACTATTGCAACGGCGATGGTCGCTGCTGTTGCTATTGCTACTACTATTTCTGCTGTGGTTCTTACCGCGGAGGCAGCTACTATTGCTGTTGTTGCTGCTGCAACTGCTACATGTGCTGCAAGAAGGGGGGTCATCTAGTAGTGGAGGACCCCTATCCACTATCGGTCATGGTGCCTCTCTTTTGTTTTTTTTTTCTTTGTGCTCTTGATGTCATTAGTGATGTCAGCAATGACGTTACTATATGATGAATGACGTCAAAAGCAGTTGATGCGTTATCTGTAGGGTTGCTACTGTTGATGTTCTGATTTTTCTTGTTGCTGATTTCAACAGAGACGTCAGCAGTGACATCAGATGCAGGTGGCTGACATCATTAGCGACTGTTATTGCAGCCGCTACTACATCAGCTATAGCGCTGCTCCTACTGTTGCTGGAGTTGCTGGTGCTGCTGCTGCTATAGCAATTGATGCTGCTACAACTGCTGGTGCTGCTGGTGTTGCTCCTGTTGTGCTGCTACACCTGCTGCGGTTGCTGCTGGAGCTCTTGTTGCAGTAGGTGCTGCTCCTGTTGCTATTGTTGTTGCTGCTACTGCTACAACGGCTACTCTTGTAGTAGGTACTGCTGCTGCTGCTACTGAGCAGTTGCGTGCTACTAGAGATGCTACGCCAGCTGTGGTTGCTGCTGCAACTATTGTAGGACAACCTGCGGGATGGGGGATTTGTATTTGTGTGCCTTTCTCTCTCTCTCTCTCTCTCTCTCTCTCTCTCTCTCTCTCTCTCTCTCTCTCTCTCTCTCTCTCTCTCTCTCTCTTCTTTGTTCGTCACTATGAGCTGCGAGCTCGCTGCTCGTTGCTCGCTGCGAGCTACGAGCAGCGAGCTCGTTGCTCGGTGCGAGCAGCGGGCTATGAGTAAGAGCTGTTGCTGCTAGTGCTGGTGGCTACTACAGTTGCTACTTCTAGGTGCTGCTGGCTGTTGCAACAGCTGCTGCTGTTGCTTGATGATGTTGCTTGCTGCTGTGTGCTGCTGTTGTTGGCTGCTACTGCTGCTCATTACCACTGCTCACTCTTGCTGGTGCGAGCTGCTGTTGTTAGTTGCTGCAGCTGTGAGCTGCTGCTGTTGCGAGCTGTCATGAGCTTCTGCTGCTGCTGGGTCCTGTTGCTGTGTGCAGCTGGTGCTGGCTGCTGCTACCACTGCTTGTTGTTGTTGCAAGTTGCTGTTGCTGCCGCAGGCTACTGCTACTTCTTGCTACTGCTGCCAATCACGACACCAGGTTGTAAGCTGGACAGTGCGAACGGCACTGATCACGGATTGAAGCTTCCTTGAATGTGTAATCTCACTATAGATTTGTAATCTACAGGAAAAACCGTGTGAGATCGACCCAAGAACGGGGTCGATCCATCAAGAATTGAGGAAGTTATGCCCGGCCAAAGGTTGGACCGGCCGAGGGGAAAACAGGTGACGGGAATTCATCCCCAAGGACCAAGGCTCGACCCTCGGAAGACACAACAAGGCTAAAATGCGTCTTGAGGCCTGGTTAGTCAATGAATCAAGGGTCATTGAGGACCAAGGGCGCTTTGGAATGGCGCCTGAGGTGTTATTGCCAGAAAGGGCGCTTCGGGCGGCCGTCACCGCCACCAGTGGTGCTGCCAGTGGCAGCTTGCTGTGGTTGACGGAAATGGCCATATCTCGGCCGTTCCTTCACGGAATTAGGTGATTCTTGGTGCGTTGGAAATCTGAGAAGACGCGCTACGTGATTCTGAGGCAATAGTGCTCATCCCAGGCACTTACAGAGCCGCACACGACTCGGCAACCTCAGGTCGCCTAGGATGTGTCATCATGTACATGTTGTCTTGTATGTTGACACTTGAATAACAAGTATACTCTACTCCCACTGTGCCACACATGTTCACGTGCTCCCCCAAGATGGACCTACGCTTCTGCAAACCTGGGAAGGTGTGCACCGGCATCCCTTCGGTCGCTGTTGCCGCCGGTTGGTGCCTACACCATCCGGTTAAGGCTAGCACACCGCGCCCGGTTCACACTTGGTATAAGATCCATCCTTGGCTCAGGGGCACAATCATCTACGTGGCAACCTCTCCTGGTCAGGACAGACCAGCACACATCTCGTCTCTTTGGCACATCCATGCCCAAGGCCAACCATGCACTCCGGTGATAAGGCAGTAAACAGAGGACCCGTTGAGGAAGACGTTGTACCGGACGCAGAGATGACATCTCCGGCACGTTCTCGATGGCCGCAGCGTTTGACGCGCAAGGCAAAGTAACAGCAGCCGCAGCGTTGCAGAAGTTTCCTGCCAACCTGCAGGCCAAGATGGACCTATTGGAGAAGCAAAACGCGTACCTCAATTAAGAGCTCGCAAAGCGTCCAGTGCCAACACCAATGGCAATTGTCACCGCAAACGTACCTGCGGTGGGCGTCCCGAGCCTGCCCAAGCCGGATTTGTTTGACCTATCAAAGAATGATGGACCAGCTTTGTACGATTGGATAATCGGACTAGAATTGTACTTCACCACCATCGGCATGGATGCCTCAAGGTACGAGGCGCGCCGCGACTATGCCGTGACCCTGTTGAGAGGGGCATCGTTGCATTGGTGGGCCGATGTGATGCGATGCAATCCACACGGCAGTGGAGCACCAATTATTGCTGGCATAGCGACCGCGACCAGAATCTCAACCCCATCGACTCCAACCTGCAAGAGTGGCGACCCTACTCCGAAATGGCCGACCTCGTGGAAGGATTTCACGGAGTTGTTCATCAAGCGCTTCACCATGGGTGACGTGAGGAACAATGCCAAGCTACATTGGCTTCACCAAACTGGCGGCGTCGCCGACTACACCCACAGGTTTTGTGAGATCGTTGCCAACTGTGGCTTCAACTCACACGAATTGTGCTTCCACTACAGCAACGGCCTCAAGAACGACGCCTTCCATGTTTTACGGGTCGTGCAAAAGTCATCCTTGTTTTCAGAGGAATTTGAAGACTTGGGAAGCTTGGATGGCTGCACGTGGACTATACATTTCATCAGGAAGACGGTGTCTCTGTAATGTGAAACAATTGTAGACATACATAGATCATAGAGGGATGAGTTAATACAACCATGAAGCACTTGTGAGATGTATCCACGAGTTTTCTCTTCTGGAACCACCCTGGGTGACTTGAGACCTTATTTCAGAGCCAAAATCTTAGTGTAACAAGCCCAAAATCCATTTGCACGCACCAAAAGAAGTGCAATACATGAGGTTCTCCTTAAGGCAAGATATTCTAGTGTGAGAGGATTATACTTGTACAGAAAAACAATAAATTAGTTGGTAAGACAAATCTTTGTTTGAAATAATTAGAATCTGAATTTAAAATTGGATAAAAGTGATTAATCTCCTACAAGATGTAAGAGGAAACCCTGGTCTTCCACCTCAAGTGGTCCATAATTTGAGGTTACGAAGTGGTTGTTACCATCTAGGTGGTTACGTAACCACCTTAGTAGTTGCACAACTACCTAAGAAATCATATAATCACCTCGAGAGATTAGGGTGTTCATGGAAGTAGAAGAGTCACCTGGAAGTTGTAAGTTGTCTTCGAAGTTGAATGTACACATCTAAGTTCAAATGGCACCTTTAAGTTTAAGATGTTTCCTGGAAAAAGGACAAGCCAAACAAGAAGTTGACTAACCACTGTTCATGTGGAAGGTGAAGGAACACAACCTCCTCCGTCGGACTCTAAAGGTCACCCTGGGAGACAATTCTTGTAGCATTGGCCCTCTGTGTTATCCTATACTATTTTCATCGCCAGTTATGAGTGAAACAATAAACCATATGAAGATCATGTGTGTTTCTAGAGAAATTCATTATTCCTGTAATATAATTTATTACAATAATGGTTTTGAGGCTCACTTGTGCTCATACATTGAGATGGGGATCATATTTAATTGCTTATCCAGTTGATTACGGCGGCCTATGCACTTGGATGCCATGTAGTGGAAAATGTTACCCTCATCGCCAAGTAATGGAAAACATGACTCATCTACCACGTGGTGCCCTCATGCTCAAGCACATCATGCGTGTAGAAAAGTAAACACATAATGTATTCACTCCCTCGTGAGAAGCACATGCAAGCCACGATCCCTTTTAATGTTCTTCTCAAAACATATTTCATCCTGATGCATTCAGTAGGTTGCTGAACATCATGGGTACGTTGGTGGCTGGTGACATGGCCGACAAGCCTGATCCCGCCCACCCATCCTAGGATCCCAAAGCTAAGCACCCATCACATGATGATGCTCACAGTCTGACAGGTGACACCAATGATGATCGGTCAACGGGCCCGAGCAGCTCTTGTCATCTTCATCAGGCTGAGAAAGCGATAAGCAAGAAATACCCTGAGGATGATGATGCAACATCAGGCGCTGAGATCTCAAAGGCTCTAAAGTGCCTGAGTGATTGTCCCAAGTTTGGCTTATCCCAGCACATGGACTTGGCCACTTGGAAGCCGTGCATGGAGCTTTTTCTTGAGCTCCATAACATCAAGCAACAAGCTTGGGATGCCTCGGGCTAGCTTGCCTTGACAACGCAACACTCTCATCGGTGAAGAACCGATTGAAAATTTGCCACATGGAAACACCTCAGTCGGCCCCCAGACCTCATTGGAAAGACCTTTACAAGATCCTTATGGACTTGTACGGTAGGGAGTCTGTCTCCCAGCAAGCGTCCAGGCTTTGGTCAAAAATCCGACAGGGTGACAGCAAGCTTGCGGAATACCTCCAGGATTGGTACAACACCTTGGAAAAAATCACTGATGAGGATCGCCACCCCATGTGGCAAATCATGGAATGGCTCACCAACGGTCTTTCTGACGAGTCCCTTGTTCGTGCTTGTATACCAGATCCCCAAGGTCAGCCATGGACTAGTTATGCTGAGCTGCGTGACTTCATCCTTATGAAGTACAACTCCATTCCAGCCGAGGATGGAGTGAACACACGTCGCGGCCAGCATCACTAGCAAAGAAAAACAAGCGCCAGCACTCTCTCCAACATGGTGAGCGTAAGCTCCCTAAGCACTTGTTGGGCAACCACAAACTCGCTAAGCCGCAGGAAAGCCACACGGAGCGTGCAGATGGAGAAGCAAAGACAAGCACCCTCAAATGTTACTATTGTGGGAAAAGTAAGCAGTATGTGTCTGAATGCCGCAAGCGCCAGAAAGATCGTGCTGGTGGAAACACCGATGAACTGGGAAAAAACAAGCAAGATAAGGGACAAGGAAATTGCTTCACTGCCAAGAACATCAACGGTGGTCACAGACCAGGAGGCCACGGGAAGGGGTTTTGAATCTCCTAGTGACCGGTAGAAGACAACTGCTAAGGGCTGTGGCTGAGATATCCTTGGATGTTGAACGTGCTTTCATGTTCCAGGATGATGATGTAAAACAGTTGGAACACCTCGTCAGGGCTTTATTTCTTGCTGTTTTCTTCTCCAACATGAGCAATGACTATGTATCTCTCTCACCACTGTCCACTCTTGCATGTCATCGATGATGAATGCTTGCAAAATCGCACTTGATTGATCGTAACCACATGACAAAGAGCAAACAAAGTGCTTGAGTTGACAAATGTTACGTACAAGATGAACTCGCTCACCCAAGTGACTGTTGCAGTTCCATTCTTTACGGGTGTCAAGAAAAAACTCTTGAATGGATGGAAACTCTTGTATAATGTGAAAAAAGGACACCACATGTGGGAGCAAGTGGGTGACTTTTTTTAGCTATGTTTCAGTACAGAGAACTTCCGCGTGTACCACTTCCAGGCCAAGCCTCCAAAAATTGTGTTCACACGCTCCTCACATGCAAATATGACAATACAATTTACACGTAATCTGGCTAGGGCACGCGTGCAAGTCCAAGTTGAAACAAGTGCTGATGATAAATTCATTAGTTCCTCTTGTGTGCGACACCTAGGATTGAAATGTACGCCTTGTGATGGAAAATTCACCGTCGGTTACGATTGTGAGGTCAATGTACTTGGCACATGTCGGGCAAGGATCAAGCTAGGAACTTGCACAACAATCGTCAACTTTATTGTCATTGACTTGGCAGATCATTTTGACGTTGTGCTGGATAATCCTTGGGTTAATGAGCGCAAGGCCAACATGAGTTGGGTCACAAAGACGCTCACTATTCCAAAAGCCAAGCGTTCCATCATACTTTCACCTATGGATCGTTCAAAGCCCTCTCACAAGAGTGAACAATCCATCCTTACGACACTCCAAGTGAAGCGATTCTAGTTTAAAGGGCACAAGGTGTTCCTGGCGCAATTTCGTAAGGTCAATGACAATGATACACCGTCGTGCTCGAATGATGTTTGTTCTATCCTTGAAGAGTTTTCTGATGTTTTTGGCCCACTCCCGAATGGCCTACCACCAGAACAAAATTTTGGTCATACAATCCCTCTCGCGCCAGGAGCAAGGTCATTGTTTTGTCCCATACATCGCCTTAGCCCTGCTGAACGTGAAGAAGTCGAATGATAGATCAAGGAATACTTTGCCAAGGGATGGATTGAACCCAGCAGCTCTCCATTTAGAGCTCCCATCCTATTTTTCAGCAAGAAGAATGGAGGTTTGTGCATGTGTGTTGACTATCGTGTTTTAAACACCTTGACGTCTAAAACTTGATACTCCTTGCCAAGGATCAAGGATCTCTTTGACCAACTTCAATGTGCAAAGGTTTTCTCTTCCCTTCATCTGGCTCAAGGATATAACCAAATTTGTATTACTAGAGAATGTTTCCCCAAAATTGCGTTTCGTATGCATCTGGGATGTTATCCGTTGCGAGTGGCATTTCAAGCTACAATGAACCGCATTTTCTGTGACTAGTTGGATAAAACCGCCTTGGTGTTCCTTCATGATTTCATGGTGTTCTCAAAGAATCATGAGGAGCATGTACAACATATACCCTACTGCTCTTTGATTTCGATATTAACTGTTTTGAAAGTGGTTGAAATTCGTCGGAAATGGTTTTTTAGTCAAAATTTAAGTGTCACTAATTTAATTATGAGAGTCATTCGTTGAATTCAAAGTGCGTTTGTCACTTTTTGGTTCCCGGGTTCAGCTATGGTTTAGATTATATTAGGCTTAACATGTTTTTTTCTTCCCTTTTTTTGCGAGTGGCGGTCAACTCTCGCCGTCGAGTAGCCGGCCGAGGAAGCCGACGGCGACTCAACCAGTCAACCGCTCGACCGTTCGAATGCACGAATGCGGGAATTCAAGCGATCGAGCAGTTCGTAAATGCAAACTTTGACAAAATCCAAAAATAACCCAAATGACTCATCGAAATCAAAGTATGCCTGCCCTGTTTTACGTCGAAAAATAGGATATACCCAATTAATTTGAAAGTGATTTTTTTTCGTCAAAAAAAATATGGCTCATCTCAGTCGTCGAAATCCAAGCGCAGTAGGGTATGTACCGTGCTCAAGATCCTCCGCAAGGAGAAGTTCTTTGCCAATATGGAAAAGTGTGCTTTCGCACAACCCTAGCTGTAGTACTTGGGATTCATTGATGGCAGCGAAGGAATCCGAGTGGATCCTTGCAAAGTAAATGCTATTGTGGACTGGCCTCAGCAATCCAATGTAGGCAAAATACGAGCCTTCTTAGGCTTGGCGAATCACTTCTATTGATTCATGCAAGGCTACTCTAACCTTGTCTTCCCCCTCACAGCTCTCACCTGTAAAGACGTGAAATGGATATGGTCTGATAAGTGTGAGTATGCATTTGTCCGTGTCAAGGAAATTCTGACATTTGTACCTGTTCTTGTACTCCTGAATCCCAAAAAACCATACGAGGTGTAGTGATATGCATCTATCATCGGGATAGGGGCTGTCCTTATGCAAGAAGGACGATGGGTTGCATATGAGAGTCGCAAAGACTCAGGCGCTCAGACTTGCTACACCACAGGTGACCACGATTGGATTGCGGTTGATCATGCCTTGAAGGTTTGGCGCTGTTACCTTAGGGTGCCAAGGGGGGATTCACAGTGGTTACTGACCACAATCCTTTGGTATTCTTTCAGTCACAACCCAACCTTTCTTGGCGACAAACTCGTTGGATCGATTACTTGATCAGATTACACTTCTCGTGGAAATATTGACCCGGTGGTACGAATGTGGCAGACCCGTTCATTCGTACTCTAGTCAACGTGGTTCTCACCACACTTCAAGTGCCATCCCTTCAAAAGAAAGATGTGCGGGAGCAGGATGTGCTCATGCCTGATAACCCCCTACACCAACCATCAAAACCAATGACGCATTTCAAGCCATTATTGCAACGTATCTGCATGGGATACTTTGATAACCCATGGTTTGACCAGGGTAACATTGACCGATACGGCATGGTGGAAGCCTTTGGCCTCTACTGGAAGCGCAACTTGGTTGCTGTGCCTAAATCCGGAAAGCTGCGGGATGATATCATATTTGAGCTCCATAACCTGGCATCAGCTAGCCACCTTGGTGCAGCAAAACCGGAAAGGCTCTGTCAGAGCATTATTTGTGGCCTGGATGGCTGTGTGACGCATACAAGTACATCTAAGGCTTTGAATTGTGCATCCAGAACAAGTCGAGGAAACAGCATGCATATTTTGGGACACTATTGTTTGATAGCATGGGCTGTTGTTACGCATCATCTCTGATAAAGACATACTATTTTCAAGTAAATTTTTGCAAGCCCTTGGCGAGATCTTTGGCACCCGCCAAAAGATATCCACTACTTTTCATCCACAAATGGATAGAAAGAGTGAACGGATGAACCGAAATCTGGAGCAGATGCTCCAAATGTATGTGGATCTTTCGATGGATGGCTAGGATGAGTTTCTCAGTCTGGCAGAGTTTACCTACAGCAACTCATTTCATGAATCCACAAAGTTGACACCATTGTTTTTGAGCTGCGGTCAGCATCCGACGATACCCATCTCCTTGGTGAGGCGCGGGGGCGGCGGGAATCAGGTGCCCTGCGCCTTGGCCTTGGAGAGTGTCAATGCTGATCGCATGGACACTCTTCGTCAAGAAGCACCTGAATACCTCCATGCATTGAAGCAGCTCCAAAAGGCCTATGCCGATGCTCGTCGCCATGAAAGCACATTTTCTGTCGGTGACAAGGTGCTTTTGAGCACAAACAGTATGTGTCTCAAGACGCCTAGAGCAAAGAAGATCCTCCCTAAGTGGGTTGGACCATTCAAGGTCACTCACAAGATTGGTGAGGTTGCTTACCGCCTTGCTCTTCCAAAGGTCATGAAGATCCATGACGTGTTTTATGTCAGTCTTCTTGGACCTTGTGCAGCATCAGGAATGGTTGAGCACACTGCCCGTAATGCTCCCAAGTGATGGTCAGTATGAGGTACATGGGCTCCTCCAACATCATGAACGTACACGTGGTAAACGTGTTTTGAAGGAATACCCCGTGAGCTAGGCCAGTTGTGGACCTGAACATTACAGTTGGGAGCCTGAGAGTCGTGTCCTGGCAGCCATGACCAAGGACTATTGGCAAGACCAGGCTGCTCGCTTTTGCACTCGTGCCCCCAAGGGTACCACCCTGGCACAAGCCCAAAGCACAGAACCTTCATCTGTCAGAGTACAGACAATAACATAACGGCAGAAATCTTGGTCGCATGGGGACGCCCTGGCTGATGGTCACAGGGACGCTCCTTGCAAGAGGGGGAGGAAGTGTAAGCAGTGAAAATGTTTTATGTGAACCTGGCTCATCTATGTACGAGCTTGTGCTCGTGAAGGATGTCAATCTTAATCTTCTGAGTTTTCTCTTCCTGTGCAATGGCGAATGATCCAATACATGCACCCAATGATTGTTGACCAATGAAGCATGAATCCTTCCACCAAAATCCAATCTCGACCCTCTTGAACCGATGACAGTTCACAGTAGAGGGTGAGGAATGTAACAAACCTGGTATGAACTACGCCCACTTTGTTATGTTACATAGGCCGGCACCATTATTTTCAAAATGGTCATCCGTGTCGCATTTTTAGAAGAACAGGGATATTCCCCACTTTGGTCACTTGGTCGGCGAGGAAGCCTCCTTGTCGACCACCCTCATGAAGAGGAAGCTTTGTACAAGCTTCCTCCCCACAGGCGGGCGATCGCATAGTGCCTTACACTATCCGGTCGCCACTGGAGGTCTCGCAACCTCCAGCAGCGGAACGTGAGTCCATCGCAAATGTTTATGATGGGCTTCACGAAGCCCACGCAGTCGCATTGGGCATGACCCAATGCGACATCGCAAGGGATCCCCACCCATAAAGGGGCTTGTTACAAGGCCCCTCACCAGAACCAGGGGGCTTGCGAGGGGTCACCGGCGGGCGTTGTGACGGGACCACCCCGCCGAGTGCCACCTTCACCCGGTAGCGTGGCGAACACGTTTTTACAAACATGTTGGGCATGCCATTGGACGAGGGGCGCCAAGTGGTGGCAAAATACCATCGCACGAGCGAACATATTTTGCAACCACCTCTCCATCCTTAATCACGCCAAAAACTTGGGGTTTCCACGTGGATAACATAATATACTTTAACGTGTTGACTCGGCAACTTCAACCATTCTCGCGAATGTACGGCAAAAGCTTCACAACCTTTTGGTCAACTTCTTGACGCACTGATGCAAATCTGGATTTACGAAGATGCAACTTTCCTCTTTGCCGGCGATTCTCAAAGACCCCCAATTTCTTGACAGACCTTCTGGAAGCTGACCACTCACGACGTGATTCCGCACACATCGCTCAACAATCGGCCCAACGACCTCGACTATGCCTCATTCGTAACTCAACACTTGTATGTATATGTTCGATCATTTCAACACTCGTCATCAAAGCACACTTACCGCTAATTATGAATTCCTCAACTGACCAAGATTCCAGATTGTGGTTTAAAACGTTTAGAATTTAGACGGCGCTTCGACGGTGGCGTGTCGTAGCGCCTTTCCTGTCATTCCAACGTGGGGGGATGCTTGCCCTAGTCCAGGAGAATATCCACATCCATTCCTTCATAGCCCATGTGCCTTTACAGCTCGTTGAAGTCCAACTCGGACCATCATCCAAGTGCATATGCATGTGCAAATGCATATGCATATAATGTAAGTATATATGTATGAATGCACATAATGTATATGTAGATGTACATGTACATTCTATTATATATCATGTATTATATATACATTCTATTATATATAGTATATATAATGTATACGTAAATATGTATTGTGTATACATATATATGTACACCGTACACATACACATACACATACACATACATATACATATACATATACATATACATATACATATACATATACATATACATATACATATACATATACATATACATATACATATACATATACATATACAT